>VYZW01034100.1:0-46508 GCA_013401315.1 Balaeniceps rex | reverse complement strand
ATTGAAACCCAGATTAAAGCTCACTGTTACAACTGTTCCTGGGGGTAGAGGTAAACTGCCCAGAATGTAATAACAACATCGAGTGTTGATCTGCTCATAATCGACACATCCAAGCACACAAGAGTTCATTTCATCCTCAATATCACCCCAGGGATCCACACGAGAGGTATAAGACATACTGCCCCATTGGCTCCATGATTATTCAACTCACGGGTTAGCGCCGCTGGGGAGCAGGAGAGACGCCCTCACATGCCACTGAAAGGTGTTAAAATGGCACACATCATAGTTGCCCTAGTCCACCTCCCAGAGAAGAACTTAGGTCCTTTGGAACATGCTATCCATCAAGACAAAACTCGCTACTGACATTTGAATAGCAGGCTAATGAACATGAAGCGGGGGAGGGAAGAGTGGAAAGACAAGGTAAGACCTGTGCCTAAACCTTCATTTATACAGGATACCTTTAGGTCAGACTCTCTGTTGCCTTTCAAACATGACACTAGAATGCACTGGGAATTCTGTTTTCAAACAGTCTGCTCACCCCTTACTCCAATAAATAGTTACACCTTGCAAGCATATAGTGCTGCTTAGTCAAGCTGTTAGCAGAGACATTCACTTCTGCATAGAAACTCAGCCCCCGTGGTGCAGGAGAGCACAGCAGTGTGCTGTGACCCAGCTCTCAGCCAAGGGGATGAAGAAGACATCAGAACCAAAGAACGGGGCAGAGACCATTTATGCTATACCCCAGGAAAAGCACCCACCCTGTTCATTGGCTTTAACATTTTGACTGGAAGTGGGAATAGTTTTTTAAAGGCTATTTTATCCAGTGAGAGAAGAAAAAGGGTGTCACATGACTTTGCACCCTGGATGCTGTTTGTAGAGAAGCCTTAAGTCACAGCTGGACCCCTACAAATTATTTACTATTGCAGACTGATACTGAATATACAACTTGAGGCAGAATCACAGAGAGCAGGATTGTATGTACACAGAACTAAGCTTCACATTCAGTCACATCTCTTCCAACTGACTGCAAGCATCTCTACAGTAAATATCCAGGCTCAAACACCCCTTGGAAATTCATTAGCAAGCACAGCAAACAGCAGTCCTGAAAATAGCATCATTTCATTCAGCACAATGAGACGTACCCCACTACATTATATGTTCAAAGAGGAAAGGGCAATTCTCTTCTAAACCTAGCTTCTTATGAGCCTGAATCCAATCACGCATTCCCTTTATAACAGCCATCTCTCTCAGTGCTGCCCTACAAAATCTACACTGTATCACCACCTTAAAGGTTGGCTGTGGTATTTCAATAAATTTTCCTTAAACCACTTGTATTCCTCTTGCTGCAGTCATTTTGGCTCTCTTCTATTGGTCTTGCTTAGCTCACTTTCATATGAATGTCAAATTTTGCATTTGCTGTGTGCTGTCATCTAGACTCCCGCTGTAAAACAGTTTGGTTTTCCCCCAGTTGGTGCACCAGATTAGCATCCCCCTCTCCCCCCTCCAGAACAGAATGTAATTACAGATCATGGGAAAATAACACACACACACACAAGTCATAAAGTTAGGGAATTTCAGGTTTGGTTCTGCTTTCCAATTTTACATGCTCCACTTCACTTCTGTATATAAAGAGAAATATAAATGGCTTTGGTCATTGGATATCTATTAACTCCTTGTGCGTCAGGTCCTGTGAAGCACAGATGACAGCAAGATCCACAGCAGCTTAGGAGCAAGAGCCCATGCCGTGCAAAATCGCACCCAATTCACCAAAAATGAAGCCTTTTGCCCAAATGGTTCTCTCTCTGCTTAGTGCGCAATGGTTATGAAACGTCAGCCAAATCTGTCTCTATGTTCATAGTGTACCGGAAAACGTTTCATAACCTTGGTGAAATTTTTCAGCTGAGGAGCCTGCCAGGATGATCACTTTGATAGCCTTGAAGCAGAAGAACCACTTGGGTCTGCAAAGGCCAGTACTGGAGGTGCAGTGGCACAGCTGGTTTAAAGCAGACGTTGTTTTGTACATCCCCACCTCAGCAGTGGCACCTCCACCTCAGGTTTTCTGGTGGTAGGACGGAAACAACTGAGACTTTACTGTCTTTGGCTCTGGGACTGAATGCCACCAGAAGAAAAATAAACTGCTTCTTAATTAAAAAAAAAAAATGCTTAAACTGCTTCTACAGCAGGGATAAAAATATCATCAAATTGCCATTTCTCATCACAAGAGTAAGCAAGAGGCAACTGTTGATCTTCAGTGTCTCCTGACAGGTTCTGGAAAGGAAAAAACTCACCAGGTGATCCTCCACCATGAAGGCAGGTGGCGGTGGAGAGGCAACTCAGGATCCACATCCCAAGGTCTACCACGGCTAAATCATATTCCAGTTTGTCTCCTTTTTTAAAAGGAGAGAGAAGGTCAAAGAGGTCACTGTTCATGCCACATCGTTTGACACACAGTATCACACAGACAGAATTTATGACTTGCCCAACCTGTACAACATTGTCTGTGGTGAATTTCCAGGAAATAAACCCAGATATTGTGATGCTTACTTAACTACAAAATTCCTCCCTCTCCCTCAGATAGGGAAGAAAGTAGATGTTCACCTTTACTGATGTTCTACTGTAATTATTTTTTATGGCAATTCTCCTCCATTAGTTAGAGGATCATAATGGAATAAATAGAAAAATGAGCTCAAGCCTGTGTATTCTGCATTGTAATCTAAATTAAACTAGTATTACAAATTTGTTTACATATCTCGTTTCAAAAGTTAGTTGCTGAACATAAACATGTCTCCTGATGCTACATTACCAACTACATGCAGTAAAATATATTCTAATGTAATACAATAAAACTGAAAAACCAATAAATGTTCCTATTTATTGAGAAACTGGACAAAAAAATAGCTTATTGTCAGTTTTTAAAGACTGAAAATCAATAGATGATGAAAGGTTGTATTTTTTGTTACTATTAGACTGTTGACTCTAGCAATAAGTGAGATATGGATTACAACTGGGAGAGTAAAGAACTTGTGAGATATACAATTTGGAGCTTCTTGGGTTTTTTAGAAACTTAATTCCCAGTATTTGTGCAGTGGCGGCCATCTTGGCACCACTGTTAATGGGGCCCAAGAGCATTGCTCCTCCATTTTGTTGACAAAGACAGCTTTAAGTATCTTCCTGTCTTCAAGAGCATTTCTAAATTAAGGGGGCTCTTAATCAGACTTGCATCCGCTAAGGATCATGAGTAAAGGAGATCCAACTTTCACATACATTCGCCTCCTGCCAATTAAAAAAAAAATCCTCAATGTAATGAAACTCCAGCCATTGCAGTCCCACCTCTCATGTGCCTGGATTGAGTCCACCCAGCTGAGCTGCAGAGTGGGTTCCCCAGGTCTGCATAGTCCTCACATAACAACAAACAGAAATTAGGTTAAATCGGATGTTCAGTTTGCAAAGACCTTTAGCTCTCACGTGTTTCTGAGCCTGCTGTCCTTCCTCACGCGCGTGAGGTTTCCAACATCTGGGCCGCGAGTGCAGAGGTCCCATTCGAGCCTGCTATCTACACGTGGCTGAGTATTATCCTAAAGATATGGATGGAGAGAAGTCTGGAAAACACAGATTATGAGCACCCGTTTTTCCAGTAGAATTTATGTATGGGAGTCATTTTAAAACCTGAATTTCTATATTCATTAAACAAAAAGCGCACAACCGTACAGAGGCTGGGAAGGCATTCTTGTCTCACAGTGCAAACATGTTAAAATGGAATACTAAAAGAAAATATGCAGTGATAAAAAACACGGAGCTAAACATAAACACTGCATCCAGAGTCCTTAAATAGTGATCTATGCCAACGTTTTTCCAAGTGAACCAGTAGGTATGACCATTATATATAAACCCAAATATACAGGTTCTACCCTGACTATATTTCTAAACTCTGGAATAGAGTTTGAAAGGATGCCAGCTATAATAGGGAGTTAGGGCTGCTTTTAGGATTTATATTCTCTGTGTATGTTTCATAATCATACAGCAGCTCAAATCTTGCTAGATGGGGGTAACACAGTAGAAGCCTATACTGCCTTCAGATACGCAAATGTACTTCCCTGTAAAAGTCGACAGTGACCACTGGGCCTGGATGTGACAAAGAACTAGTAAAGCCAGCTGATGGGCTTGTGCAGTACCTGATTTTTACAAGTGTGCAGAAGTGCCCAGTTATAAGCCTATGGTAAAAAAAAAGTCCCAAGACCTTGAACAAGCTGACAGTGTGCAGAAATGGCCATCCTACTGCTGGCCCGAGTCCTACAGTTCCATAACATAAAACTTCTGCTTCAAACTGAGGAAAACACAGGGATCACTAATTTTCATATCATGGTTTCCCTCTGTTTTCCCAGGTAGAAAGCTAGCTATTTCTAAAAAGGGGGCTGTTGCCACATATGCGTATTCACATACCAAAAAAAGATTCATGTTGTTCCTGTAAGCTTTTGCTTAAGTACACCATGGAAAATAACTTTGATGAAATAATTTGCCCAGAGCACTGCTTGTCTGGAAGATTTCTATAACTTAACTGCAGTTCTGTAAATAATTTGGTGATAGACAGGCCATCAGCATAATTTGGTGCTAAACCCATGCAACGTTAAGGAAATGGCCAGCAGGCCAAAACTTAAATCTGCACTGGGTCCTAGTACGTACAAGGCACATTAAAAAACCGTCCAAATCTATTCCTTTTGGAATCTGCTTATGCAGTTTAAAGGAAGACATTGAACTTTGCTTTGGGAATGAACACAAAGAAATGTCATGCTTCCTCTCAGTGAGGAAAAGAACACCCACACACGGTTAACCCTGCAGACCTCCGTAAAGATGTACAGTATTTTTACACAATAACATCCTAAACTACTGCCACAGCATAATTATATAGCATAGCATTTTGTACTGCTGCTGAACTACCAGTAACTTTCATCAAGTCTCACAGTTCTCCTGTGTTGTTACCCTGTAAAATAGCAAAAGCTATTGCCCTGATTTTTAGTCAAGCCTTAACTGAGACTGCAAGATAAGAGGTACAAAATTGTATGCATGGTACATTGCACCTTTAATCATCTACCTACCTGAAATGCTCAAGCAAGTAGTTAAGACATCTAAATGTTCCAACTACAGGCTTAAAATAAATGAGTTTTGTAGTACATGACTGTGTCCACATTATTTGAAAATTGGCGTTCACATCCCCTCTCGATGTAAGTATCACTTCAACCACAGGCAGATCAGAAACTTGAAGTCAGTAGCAGAGCCAAGACTAGGCCTAAGATTTAGTATTTCAGCTGGAAAAAGGGGAGACCCAATGACTTCAGGATGCTTTCCATTCATGCTTCATGTCTGGATGAACATTTTTCCATCAGAAATGTCCACAACCAGCATTTACTTCCTGCATCATCAGACTGTAAATCAAGATATGTTCTAGAAGCCTCCTATGATTTTTACCAAATGAGAAGGAAATGGCAGGGAAAATAATATACAAAACAAGGCAAGGAAGCCATCCCTCTCAGCTCTACTGCAGAAAGGCCTCAAGAAGTAGACACATTTATACTTCTTTTTCAACTGAAAAACAGAGAAGGTGGTGAAGTAGATGGGTTAAAAGCCAGCAGAAAGTAGTATAAAAAAAGCCCACCAGGTATTGTTGCAAGAACCTCTAGATAAGCATCTTAAATCAGGGTAAATTACACACCTCATGCTGGTGACTCGGTCATGGGAAATTATGAAGCTACGTGATGTCTCATTTGTTGTGCTGAAAACAAATGTAAATAAATTACTGAGAGAATCTCATTTACATTTAGAAATTCATCCCGATGCATGACATGACTGCTGATGTTTTTTTAAATGACACTTTGAGAAGAAGTGCCACTATTAAAAACAGATCATAGCCATCTTAGCGAGAGCCTGTGCATGTGTGCATGCACGTGTGTGTGCGTACGTGCATGAGTGTGTAAAGGCAGAGGTTCTAGAGAGATCTTTCGGCTCATTGGGAAAAAGGCTTTCTTTTACTGTTTCAGAACCAAAATGGTGGTGTCAGAAGACAAAACCATCAATCTGTATTCTTCTGTGTATTTTTCCCCTCCAGAGTGGGAAACAGAAAGACAACGTTATGGATTGGCTGCTGCCAGTACAACAGAAAGTGCAAATACTTAAATCATAGGAACAGAAAATAGTGTGGCACATCCCTCCATCATCAAGTGTAATAAAACTTCCCCTTAAATACACACACAAAAAGCCTTTCGCTAAGCTTTTATCTCCCCCCTCCAAGTCTCACATTTTAAGCTGTCACTGAAACAATTGAGAAGAATATCCAGGAAGGCATAAGATGGAGAGCAAGTTGAACCGCGGTTAGCTAAGCAGCATACATTCAGGCAAATATCCAAATGCTTTAGGAGCTGTCATTCTCCATCCTGCGTGGGAAGGCTGTGAAGAGACGGACTGGTTCGTATCATGATTGCTCTTATTATTACAGCAGTGAAAACACTGCATACTAATGGACATGATTTCAGAAAGACGACTGTTAGATGGCTTTTTAGACTCTGTGCCTGGCTGTCTGGGCTTCAGTATCTGATACCTCCTATCCCTTTCTTTGCTTCCCAAACAGAACTCTAAAAAAAAGTTTGTAACATGAGGGTGAAATAGAACATTTTTCCAAATGGGGACATGACAGTGTTCTACAACCCCACATACGGCAGCATATTTACATAAGCCTGCATAGGTCAGAGAGTTTATTTGTTAAGGGACAAATAAGCAGGCCATGAAATAATTATTTTTCATTGTGCCCTGCCAAACCTATCCAGCCAAAGGCTAAATTGAGCTGCTATTGTGATTATTTGAACTGTGGAGCCAAAAGTCTTCACTGCAAAGCATCCCAGCTGTCCTAAATTTTATTCTGATGGCTAGTTTTCACGCTAGCTTGAAACTTGCCAAAAATGCTCCACAAAATAGGCAGGCGGAAGGCTTGCTTTATCCAGACCTACATCAATTACTGATTTAGAGCTGTTCTGAGAACTTGATTATTAACAAATCACTTCCTGAAATTGTTATGACAAGATTCACATATGCAAATGGCAAGCTGCTCATATGTACACAGCTAGTGAAAGAAATTAATACAAAGGTTCCCAGATTTATTTATGGTTATTTCCTATTGTGCTTTACTGCAAATTAGCTACTGAAATATTAAAAGAAAGGGGCGAGATCCAGCCGCAGCACCACAGCTTTGACATACGGCGACATGGGAACAGCCAGGCCGTAACTGGTCAACATGCTTCTGCCTTCGCCCACCTCCCCTGCAGAAAAGGATCTACCAGTGCCTTCTGGCATCAGAGGAAGCAAAACCACCATGGTAGTTCCCAAGTGGCAAATTTGGTCAGCTCACCACGGAGCAGGTAGGATTACCCCAAGAACAGCTCAGATCACAGGCTTGGGAGGATATTTCATACTTTAAACAAGGTTGACGGTGGAGGAGGGGGAACAACAAACATTTTTTTTAAACCTCATGCTTCAAAGCTTAAATTAATTCCTAATAATGAAAGATTAGGATGAGAGCATGTAGAGAGAAGATTATCCCATGCCTGCCCATTGCGAGGCTCTTACAAATTTCCTTGAGGCACTTGGGGTTGGTCATTGCTAGAGACAGAACAGGAGGCTAGAAGGATCTCAGGAGCGATTCATTTCGTACTTTCTACATTTCTGTTTAAATAACTAAGACACAAAGGAAAGACAATGAGGCTAATTGTTGTGAAGGCAGCAGACTTATAAATAAATCAAATGCCCATCATTTGGTATCAGGCTGTACGTACCGCAACCCCGACGAGACAAGTGCACCTCGCTGCAGCTGCCCTCCTTCTCCTCCACACCTCCTCCTATTTTTTATCCTGTTTGTAATTTCACTGTAATATCCTCAGGGCAGCAACCACTCCACATTTACACATGAATTAGAACAACACCTCGCACAATGGCATACCAGTCCTGATTGGACCTGGACTGCTCCTGGGAATGCTGCTGGGAATGCTACTATAAAAAGAGCTCATAAATGTATAGAGTACAGCAGAGTAACACACACACACACACACACCCCTTTTATCACAGTTAACATCACTGGGGTGTTAACTCTTTGTTTTCCCAACAAAACTGCAGATAGTTTCATTTATTTCTAAGCTCCAAGATGGCTGCAGGATGTGTAGCTAAGATCCAGCACACCTTCACCAGCATACTCTGTGAAGTTAGGCATTTACTATGGATGTCTGTATTTACTGTTTAATAAAATGACAGAAATGTTATGGAGTCTCGTTATAGATGTCGAGGCATAAGGTTGAATCTTGCTTAGGATTTGGATGGAAGCTGATCCAATGACAAGCTGAGGACATTCAGGATAAGGAACCAAAGGAACCCGCATCAGTGTCAGCCACATTATCCCTGTGCACCCATTACAGACCTACGGGGTCTTAACCTGATTAGCCCAAATTCCCTTCAAATTTCCTTCCTTCCTTGTCAGAGGCTTTTGACCTTTGAGCTAATATTTTACTACATTCTGGAATTTGAAATTTTGTATATAATAAACTAGTTATTTTCTGGTACTTCAGATATAAACAACTCCAATACAAAATTCTAACTTACTCTGGTATTCAGTCATTTTATTTTTAACTGAAAATATAATAAATAGAAAGATTTGAAAATTGTTATCAACATATTTCCATTTTTCCCAACAATTCTGACACATCAATTATTTTGTAGGACTTTTTTTCCTGAAGGACTATGAATGGCCAATGTGGTTCACAAAGAGCAAAAGGAAAAGGAAGGGAGTGAGTGCAGGTAAAGTAGCAAATCAATAAATTACTTGAGTATGTGCATAAATTCAAGCAGCCAAGCTCCCTTTAAGGTCAAGTTCCACACTGGAGTCACTCATTCCAATATTTAATATCTGGAAAAATTGGAAGAAATAGCCAAAATGTAAAATATATTTAAAATGTTAATTAGAATAGAATGGCCACTTTGCCAGGCCTGTATTCTGTGTTTGCATGGCACCAGAAGTTCACCTTAAAATCTACCATACAGACTACAGCTGTTAGCAATTGTATTAATCTCTCTTTCAACATATAAAAAACGTCCAAATGACTTTTTGTTGACTACTAGTTGATGGACCTCTTATTTATTAGACTAAAAACTCTACACAATCAAATTCTACAAAATCAAAAAGATCATTATTTCTTTTTCTCTGGCTCCCGATGGGTTGGTAGCATTACAGGGCCTTCATGTGCTTTTCCATTTAACTTTACACTCAATGCAAGTTTTGTCCGTGACATAAATAAGGAGAGTTTCTGTCTCACAGAAACGTGACCCTCCTTGTTGGACATTCTCAGTCTGAGCACTTCAGCTTCTCTATGAACTTCCCACAACTCGTGACTTAACTCTTGTTTCTTTTGCCCAGTGTGCCCATGGCTCTAACCAAAGCAAACTCTACCCAGCGTTACACTTCCACTCCAGAGGAAAGATCATTCAGGAATGATCTTTTTACTTCTACAAAGATAGTAAGAGACTGTGGTCTATATGGAATAGGCTACTGACAACCCTGCACACACTCAGTCATAGTCAGATATGTGACAAAGTCCAATGAAATCCTATTAGGGAATAATACAAATGACAGAGCTTAAAGAGTACAGTTAGCTCCTAATTAAACAGCCCATAAATCTGTTCAGAACTTACAGAATTTATCACCAGAACAGGAATCTCAAGACCTTTCACAGAGTCTCATTTTAAAAGACCTGTTGTCCACTGAACCAACAACTCTGTTGCTTACAGACGAGATATTTCACCAATTTAAGTACTATTAAAAGATGATTATGCACTGAGCTTTCCTGAAATTGTATAACATTTGCATGGTATAACACATACTCTTACTTGTTCACTGCAGTCTGATTCAAAGTGCTATAAATATGTTTGCCCTTTCTGCTAAGCCCGCCTAAGGGATTAGCAACCCCCCAAAAGTTCAGTTGAATATTAACTGCATTAACTTTGCAGACTGTAACATACTGTTACACTCAAACAGCCTACGGTGCAGTATGGATGACTTGCTTAATAAAAAATGTTTTCATGCAAAGCCCTATTGCTAGAAAAAAGGAATTTGCTCTGTCAAAGGGGGTGACCCCTTCCATTTAACTTCATAAAGCAAACAAATAAAACAAAGATCTTTACAGGGATGTCCAGAGAAACGTTTATCATTTTGTTTGTCAAACCAGATGGACTTCCCTTGGCAACACAGCACCAGCTCCACTCTACGTTAGAAATTAAGTCGGTTCACCATGAAAAATCCCTGTGAAATACAGTGTCATCTACTGTAGTAGCGTGAAGTTAAAAACCAGAAAAGAAGTATGACTGTTTGCTTACTTATTTTGTTAAGTAAGTTGTGCTTTGTGTGCCAACTCCCATAAAAACCACATGTGCCGAAAGACTTTCCAGCACAAAGTTATATAGCAGTGAAGACAAACAAAAGGAATGGGAAATATTTAAAAATTGGAAGAGGGAGAGTTGATAGGAGTGTAAAAGGGAGCTGACTTGACAGCTAATGCCAAAAGTCAAGGAAGAGCAGGTTCTTAAACCTCTTAAGTAAAAAGCTCCCAGGCAGAGGCAGAGCGTAACTGGCAGTATCTGATCAAAAGACGAAGAAAGAGAAGCAGAAAGAGGAAAATGAGAATGGCTGGGACAAGTTTCTGAAGGTTACAAGGTATAAAGTGGGACCAGTAGAGTTACTTGAAGTATCCAATAGATTGTTAAAATACTTTTAAAGATTAAAAAACCCTCCTTCATTATAATCGCAGTAATACAAAGATGTAGAACATGTCTATTATCTGCTGAAAATAGAAACAGCATAATACATTTTCTTTGCTTTTATAAAAATAAATAGATGAAACAAACCTTCTCTATGTTACTGTGGGAACATGCAACAACTCTCAAAAAGACCTTAATAGCGAACGCCGCAATGAAGCCTTTCTCATTAGGTCTTCAAGGATCACGTATGTATCAATTTGTAAAAACGCACTCTCCCATACAAAGAGCCTTGGGTATAATCAGAAACTGAATCAAAATGTTAAGAATTAGAAACCATATTTCTCCATAATGCTGTACACTTACTTGCTTCTGCCATTCACCACCACCATTATGTTGTCTAGAAATGGAGACCAACAATAGATGTTGGTAATTACGCAAGAACTTAAACTGCAGAGAGCCTCCGACCACAGCATTAAACTGGAATTAAAGCTTTACAGGAAAAGAGCAACGTTTCACTCCCTGCAATCACCTCCCTCCCTTACACACACACACACACACTGCACACCTGCTACCCACCAGCCAGATGGGACTGAATTCTCCTGAATCAGATCTTGGAATTTTAAGCTCAGCTTGAGATCAATTGGATTTCAAGACTTCAAAATATATTATCATTTCACATTTAAAAAATTACATCGGTGTCCAGGAACTCCTAGTTTCAGTGTTGTTTGCACAATTAGATATGTATTAAAGTGGGATTATTGCCCCAAATGTACTAATACAAATAAATAAAATGCAGCTTTGCAACAACATTTAATTTGATTACATATGCTCTCTTAATGCATGAAAAACAGAAACAAGCTAATTTTATATCATCAGCTCGTTAAGCAAGATTGGGAATTTAGCTAATCTGTAGTGACCAGTGGTGTTTTTTTAAAAGTCCATAAAGGCAATTTAGCAGCCCAAACTCACTTAAACATTGTAGGAACTGGCCCTTAATGCACAGGTATCATAAAATATTAACACATGTTAAGAAAAAAACAGGGAAGCATTATATTCCTAGAGAATTTGCTAAGCTGGCATAATGTAAAATTTATCATCAATAAAGTTTCTTCAGTTAAGAGACCTCTAGCCTGTTCTTCAGAAGGAGGTCTCTCTCCTCTCCAGCAGCACAGCTCCACCAAGTCCCTGTTTCCTGCACTTCGGTGGGCTGCTCGCAACTGGAAAAGTCGCATTTTTGATTGGGACTGGCCTCCAAACTAGTCTTTCTCCACCTTTTCCATCGGTCCTGAAACCAATTTGAGACTTGCGGGGGGTTAACAAGTCATCGGCCAGCAGCAAGACGTTCTCTGCAGGGACCGCGGGCATCTGGAAGCTGCTGCCAGTGGTGTTCCGCCAGAGCCGTGTCTGGCAAGTGCTGAGGTGCAGGAATGCGAGTCCTGCTTGCTTGGCCAGCCTTGGACTGACCTTTAGTCGTAACGGGGAACAGGAGTTTTGTTAGTGAACACAGAGTTCTGGTCTACACATTTTTTAAATTGATTATTCTATTGATGTAAAGTGCCCAGGTGCCCGCATGACAGTCACTAATATAGATTTTGAAAATAAAATTAATTAAGGGCCAGTCTGGACCACCTTAACTGTCATCATGTAGTACCCTTTTCAACAAGTAACAATGCTATCAACCAGCGAGCACAAGTATAGTGTTTGTAGAGTATTTCATTACATCTCAAAACACTTGACTATGGAGGTCAAGATCACTGTTACCTATCTACGCGCGTGCATGCACACACACACACTCACTCACTCACTCACTCTTCTCTCCTACCTTCCGAAAGTGGAACAGAAGCACAGAAAACTTAACTGACAAAAGTCCGTGCCGCAGTGCCAGCTGTGCCGCACCGGGCTCTGTCCCTCCAGACCACAGAAAGAGCATGGCACGGCGCGAGCCTGAGCAGGAGCAAAGCAGCCTGGCACGCAGGCTAATCTGAATTACACTCATCCAGCCCTTGAAATGGTTCCTCATTAGCTGCGGGTTAATGGAGTCCCAATGAGTAGTGTTATTTTCATCCCCTGCCTACTGAACACAAAATTCATTTGCAAATATCCTGTAAAATACTGCAAAGCAAGCCAAAGAGATATGACAACATAAGAGGCATACTATTTATGGAATGCACTTACCGTCATTTAGAAAAGGAAGCTGACATGAGCAACAGCCTAAATTTAGCAACACATTTAGTTTTTATTCACTAGTCACAATGACAACATTTTAGAAGGCTACCGCACACCTTGTGCGCCAAAAGGTTCCACTGAAATCAAGACAGACTTTGATCTGAAAGGAATTCGGGATCAGCTCCTTAATGAATACAACACTGAGTTAAATTAAGGCAATCACCATCTTGGCTTTCTATTCCAAGTAGATATAAAATTACATTGATTGCAGGAAATGGTGGCATTCAAACAATATTGCAATGGCCAAAGCCTGAAAGCTAAATTCATTGTCGAGCTAAACTAGGCTTTCAGAGGGCACCATTTGATTTGAGGGAAAAAAGCATCTACAAACCACATATTTTCAATTAATAGTTTAAAAGGCATAGAGTAAGAAAGGAAAAACACTGGTCAATATGCCACATGCCACTCAAACAAGCAGAGTCTCTGCGTGTAGATGTAGATACTGTGTATATATACACACACACACACACGAGTGGGTGCACGCGTGTGTTTTTGTTGGTTTTTTTTTAAGGCAGGCGGTATTAAGGCCAAATTTGAGATCCAGAAAGATGCAATGTATTTCAGAACAGCCTGAGAATGCTCTTTTATCCACACTATCTTTAATTCAAAAGTAATTTCAAATCAACAGCGCACAAAGTTAAACCTAGTTCTCTTGAAAACTCAGAAAAAGAATTAATTCGAACCCTTACCTTTGGCACCTTAAAGACTTTTGGCCATGACTTACCTGTATAAATAGAAAGAACTAATTTACTACAGAAATGCCCATGGGCAAACATGTTCTGGCTAATGAAGTGTTCAGCTTTTGCATGATTAACCAGCTGGTGGGGGTGGTGTAAAAATCACAGGGCATAAAATAATAAGAAAAATTGATTAGCAGCTCTCTTTTAAAGCACTCTATGAAAAATTTCCTTATTTTTTCTCAGCAGTTTAGAAAGTGACTGTACAGAAAGATAGACTCAAATGACTTACCAAGGAGCCAGGCAGAGACTGCACCAGGCACTCACTCCTCCAAGACCTGCATCGCAGAGAGGTTCAAGTGAAAAGCGAGATACCAACCAGCGCCATGGCTGGATTACTTATACAACAGGTCCTGCCACTAGTCATGAAGGTAATTTTCTACTACATTGCAAAAGACATTATATAAAGTTAAAAACTATGACTGTGCTTTGAGTCAGTTCAGTTTCTTCCCCAGTGCTCTACTCTTGAGCACCTTAGCTGGCTACAGCTACTCGCGTGAGCCAATTTAAGAAGGGCTTCCATATGAGCCAAGGGATTAATACGCTACTTAGAAATAATGCATACGTTTAGGTGACGCTACGTAAAGAAGATGGGTTTTGCACTCACTAGGGACAAAAATCCCCTTGCCCTTCCCATCCTGTACAAGGGGTTTCTTACAAGCTCACATGCTCTGCCCTCAAAATAGGACCTAATTAGTGTACAAATACTTGGCAGACAGGTCACGAAAATAAATTTATCATTAACTGTCCCCTAAACCAAGGCAGGCTATCCTGAAGCAGTTTCAGTTCATACATTTGCTCTAGGTCCCTTCAGTTGGGGTACAACTGGCATGTAACGGTTTCTTTAAGAAGGAAACCCACATATTTTTATGGCATGGGATTACTTCAGATATATCAAACAGCTGCTCATATAAAGCATATGCACTAGTAATAAGAAACTGCAAAAATTTAAGCTACAGATAATTTGCAATAGGCCATAGTAATAATCATGGTCGTCTTCATTACTTCTATGGAAAATGCATGCTTTACACCTATTTATGGACTTTTAACTGGTTTATAGCTATGTATCATGGGAGAAGCAGGCAAAGGATCTGCATCTCAGGGATTTGCAGTGTTCCAGCCCTGGGGATGCAGCCATAACTTTGATGCTGGGACTTCATGGGTTGGGAACCTACATTAACTCCCTTTGGCAATATACAAGCAGTCACCTTACATCCATGGCTGATTTCTAACCACAACCAGATATTGCCTCCCAGAGCTTCCCCTCTCATCGTATATGATGGTATATGATATATCTTCATATGCCCAGCTACCTGGATATGATTTCAATTCTTAAATCATGCTGGTATACCGTGCATGCTGTGGCTCAAACTATTCAATCATAGCATGGGATTCTTTGTGAGGAGTAACAATTTTACCTGAAGTGAGAGTTATTGTGCGAAGAACCAAAGCAGAACTCTGAAGCCCTTTTTCCTTGTTTCCATGACTCCTACATTTATCTTAATTACCACTTTCTGAGGAAGACAATATCCCTTTAAATGCATCAGAAGAGAGATTTTTCCATGTTTTTCCCTACAGGAGCCAGGCACATTATCCTGAGAACGGATCACTTCACGCATACACCATACACTCCACCCAAAGATTCACATCAAAGAATCGGTCAGGCTTACGCAGGTTAGATAACTACACAAATATTCGATAGTGGTCTTCCTTTCTTATCACATACATCTGAGCAAGCTTGTCACTAACTTCATGGTCAGTCGAGACTTCTGACATCAAAGAGGTTTTTGCCTGTTTTCAACGCTCTGCTGAATAGGTGGATCTTTCCACACTTGCATAGTTCTTGCTTTTGAGCCTCCCCTAACCTTTCGGAAACATTTCTACATATTAACACTTAGGAAAGTGGGCACAGAGCTGACACAAGCAAACAAAAATAGCGGAAAACTGATAACACTGGCATGAAGCGACATTTCCCTCAGTACATCAGTTGGGAAAGTGCTATCTCCAGATAGAATTCACAATAAAATAGAAGTTTCTAGTTAAGCAAGAAGTGGTATTAAATTCCACTTGAGTCTAATTTCTATGGTCATATTTGAATCATGAGCAATTTCTAAAATGTCAGGTATTTCTAACTCTGATCAGCTGGGACCCTGACAACACTGGAACTTGTAAACTCTGTTTGAAGCTATTTTCAAAGACGGTAACAGCCTAATGTGGTTTGCAACACAATTTATTAATTGCAGCCATACTTGCGAAGAAATTATGCTGTGGACTGTCTAAGTAACATCATAATTTTGGCTAGGCTACTTGTTTAAAAAGTAAGGTTTAAAAAAAAAGCCTGTTTGCCACAGAAAGTGAATGCTTGTTAAAATCGTATTGCCTTAAAGGAATTCAGAAATACAGCTACGAGGCACAGCTGTTTTACAGATGGATAAAACTAATTCTTCAGACCTGTACGTTGTACTCCAAAAGCTTTATTTAATTATCTGTTTGTTTACTTATAAGCAATTGCTTTGGAAGAGCCCCCCAGGGAGTATATGCTGTGTGCTCTGCAGAGGGGTCAAGCACAAGATACAGGCTGTGGACTACAGGTTTAACTTCAAAGAACATGCATACACAAAGGGATTTAGGTGCCTAATTCCACTTACATCAACTCTCAGTGAAATTGATAGACAGTAAGCACCTCTGAGGACACGATCTTTTGACATTAACATGGATTCCTCATCTGAATCCAAGTCCGTGCTTTTTTGGCCAACAAAACAGCAGAAAATAAAAACCATTTTGCTCTGTGGCCTCCTTATCCTCACCTATATTGGAGTTTCTCTAAGGTTGACCATGGTTCCCAGTAGAGGACACAACAGCCAAACAGGCTGGTCTAATTAACTGAAGTTTTTAATACTAATTAGTAACAACAAGAGCATAAAGCAATCAATAGGACACCTTATGCCACTACTGCTTAAGTCTGCTTTGACTACCTCTGGTTCAGCCGTACCCTTGAAGCATATTTGGAGGGTTCTTCCTGACACCCTCCCAAGCAGCATCAATTTTTAGCGAGGATAATCTTTGCTATCATACTAGAAATTGATAAGCAACATTGTTAACCTATGTGATGCAGCTAAAAATCAGGTGTAAAGAGCATAACGAGGAGCCAAAGGATTTTTTTTTAAATGAAGTATTTTGATTACCTCTAATGGGATTATATACTTGACCAAAGAGTAACATAGTATGATATTCACCCTATTGCAAACAAGTTGCATACAGACTTGTGTAACACACCCATACCACTCAAGCTCGAGGGGAACCATGCTCTGTTGCTTCACTGTACATTCAGCAACTTACTTCTAACTTAATATGAAAGAAACAACTCAACAATTTATTCAAAAGTAATTTTAAACTCTTTCTGAATAACTTCTGAAAGACGGATGGCAAGAAAGTAGTATGTTTGAAGAAGAGATAAATACAGAAAACCTGTAAACCATCTCCTCCAGTTGAGAGACCAAACTGCTAAAATTAGTTCCTGGAATTTCTCCTTTGGGTGCCAGTTTGAGTCTTGTTCCAAAAGGCCACTAACTAACAATCCTCCTGACTTTGAAATAATCTACAACTAGTCAATAAGACCTATTTGCTGATTAGGTGCATGCAACCCCCTCACAAAACATCACATATTTGTAACCTTATTTTTAAAAATGCACTTTTGTTCCAGTGTCCTGAAACTGTACAAACACAAAGAACTCAGATGCCCTCTTAACCCCCACTGGAAGTGACAAGTGAGTCCTTCTAAAATTGCAGACACACGCTGTCAAGTGCAGGTGTTTGTAAACAAGTTTGGAAATGTTTCTAATTATAAACTATAAGAGTTAAAATTAGAAGTCCAATCCGCTAGCTTTAAAAAAAGAACTTCCAAAAGGGTTCATCTAAATGAGAGCAACCAGTGATGTTTAATTTAGTCACAAGAGCAGAATTTCTGTGCAGAGTGGCATACTGCTCTTCATCAAACTTTCCACTATGAGTTACAGTACATTTCTTTAAAAAAAAAAAAAAAATTTGATAAGAATTTTAATTTGCTGTCATACTATGCTACTGTATATTGGAATGTACAATCTAAAAATACCCTATTCACAGGTCTCCTGCATTTCATATAATTAAAAAGAAGAAAAAAAAAATTGTTCCCGAAACTTCTGAATCTGTCTTGGCTGCCAACATCAAAGTTCAGCTTTTATTGGGAACTTCCCACGCTGACCTGAGAACTCAAACCAAACTCTGCTTGAAGGAGCCTTACTCTTCTGGATGAAGTTCTCTCTGATAACCTCACCTACTGCAAAGCTTGGCTTACCCTGCCCTGGCACAAACTGCCGAGGGATGAAACTGGGGAGGGCAAAAGTCATCCCAGAGCTCTGGCTGATGCAGATCTCAGGATGCTGTCACTGAACTGGTGGTGTCTCAGTCTTGCTTTCACCATTCCGACGTGGAGGTCAGAAATGTAGCTCTAAGGAGCCACCTACTTTGACTGGCACCTCAGACAGAGGTTGGATGGAGGCTATTCCTGCAGCCCTTGTACACCCCAAATTGAGTTTATAAAGCACTATGATGAGATAGTGCAGGCAAAATTATGGACTTTACCTCTGCAGAAGCTTTGGGAGTAAGCAGAGCTTTTACCAGATTCAAGGGGAGATGGCTCTCTTTTTAGGGGAAAAAAAGGTTAATACTGGAATCTCTTGATCTTCACATTATTTCTTAAGGGAAATGTAACAGCACATTTGAGCATGTCAGAATAGCTTCAGCCGATTACAAGTGAGCAAACATGAAATAATTTCAGAGAGGCTTGACTACGGCCTCACTTCAAGCAAGGGGTAGTCTCTTGCTGCACTGTCCTGAGAAAGCTGGAAAGGGAAATGGATTAAATGGTGAGGATCTGCTCCCGGAACAAGGTGGGACTGGCCCGGCTCAGCAGACATCCCTCTGCTCCACACCTACAGCACAGGCAGGGCCTGTGAGGGACAGGGGAACAACAGCTCCTTGGCTCCTGCACAGCCGGCCTCCTCCTCTACCAGGATGTTACATGACAGAGGGAAAACCCAAACCCTCAAAAACCAGGACAGAAAGTAAGTTGCCCTTGTCCCATCGCACTGAGGGAGCTAGTTCACATAATAACCACTATCCATTCCTTCCTTTTTCTTCCTTCCCTTCTCTTTTTCTTTTTAGTATTCACTGTGTAAAAATAATAGCAGTTTCCACATTTTTTTCTGGACAGCATTTTGGAACTCACTGCCTTCAACAAACACGACCTTACCAGTTTAGTGCCTCTTTTGTGGCTAGCAAGCAGGGTGCTGCATCAGGATGAGAATACAACTGTGCTTTCAAACTGGGAGCCTTGCAAGTGGTGCTTCCTGTCCTGCAAGCCATGGATATAACCTGGAATTGCTTATCACTTGAGCCAAACCTTTTTGTTTTTTCTGGTTGTTACTGATGTGGGTAAAGGCTGGAGAAGCCCAGTTCTCCACTTTGGTGAAGGGACCACAGTAAGTGGGAGCAGAGTGAGGGCACATCTCACCTGCTTCTGACAGCAGCTGGCGGTTGCTCCCCCTCTTTTCCTTGGCTTGGGTACCTTGTCCTCCCCTTTCCTGGCTGGTGCAGTGAGAGCTCCCCCTCCTGTTCCAGTCTAACCAATGTTAGACCTTGTCCTGCTGGAAGCCTGGCGTGAGTGAAGAGAGCAGGTTCAAAGGCAGTATCAGTGAGCTAGGTTTCCTGCTAGAAACTGGCACCAAAATTAATTCCCTGAGGGGGAAATAGTATAATCTTCCAATTGAAACCTATGTAAATGTATTTCTTTATTAAACATAGATATATGTGCACATACACAGGTTTGTATACATATTCTGACACATGTATACCATATAGACAGTGTATATACATGTGTGTATATATATGTGCACACACACACATATAGCATTGCAAATCTTTAATGCTACTAATCTCATTGCTATTTTAATTCAAAGTAAGTATAAAAATCGTTATAGTTTCTACAAGCCCATCTAACTTCTGAAGCATCTAAGCTTCTGCATGTACCTGTACTGTGTTCAACTGGAAAAACATTTTTTCTTAAATGAATACATACTGGAGCTGTGTTTGCAAATTAAAAAAAAAAAAAAACACAAAAAAAACAACCCCCAAAAAACCCCAGGCTTTTCACTGGGTATATAAATATTTTAATTAACAATATGTACGTATTTAGGAGATTCTGCATCAAAGTCTAGATCAATAGGGCAATTAACCCATCACAGTTTTTCTAGGATATTAGATAAAAGAAAATACATTTAGGAAATGCTTAATCGGACTTAAATTAAGCATTTGGGTGCTAAAATAATCTCAGATAGCCATTTATTTCTAATATTTTCTGCATGCTCAAAATGAAAGCATGAAGAGCAGTGCAATTGCATATATCTTCTACCAAAAATAGCTGAAAAATACTATAGAAGAGTGCCTGCTGGGTTGGTTATAAAAGTAAAGCATAATCCATTAACTGCTAATTAGAAGCATCAGAAGCAGGCTTTGCTGCAATAAGAGCTGGCCCCTAAGTAGATGTTTCTGTAACCATTTAAAGGCACAGGGTTTCTCCAGTTGCTGAGAATGAAGCTTGGATGGTTTCAGCATAAAGGCCATGTGAAAAGAGACTGGCATTTGGCCATGTTACCCAGCTGTTTTCTAAATATGATGACAGGTGCCATTTTTTCCATTTGATCGTGGAACGTAATACATCTTCAAACAAATTTTCCCCAACTAGCCTGGTGCAGTTACATTTCAGAGATTCAAATATAAGAATTTTTTTTTCTCTGACAGACACATATTGCAGAGTCTTTGGCAGATATTTCGTTATCTGCCTTTTTCTCAAAGCTGAGTTTTGTTATATGTATTATTTTGCTTTTTACTGCTATTCATAGGAGGGAAAGAATAAGCACTTGGGCAAAGGATTTAATTCTGAAGGAATTAAAAAAAGAAAAAAGGAAAAAAAAAGCTACTATTTATAATTAGACTGAATACATTTGCCTTGCGATAAGGAAGGATTTTCTTCCTCTCTGTCCACTACTTCCTAAAGAATGAGAAGTATTCCCATAATTTCTGCTATTCTTTATCTGACTAACTACCTGGTCAAACCAAGCTCCTTTCCTACTACTGAAGGCCAAAAAGGCCTTTTGATCCAGCTGCGTATCAAAAGGCCTTAAGAGGTCAGGGCAGAAAAAGGTGAAGGCAAAAGAAACGCCCGTACCACAGCTCCCTGCAGAAGTAGCCAGGACACAGAAAGCAGCAGTTATGGACATCAGCACCAAAGAGATGATGCCTTGAAATGGATGACAGCCTCCAAACCTCAGCCATGCTGGATGCGGAGCCAAACGGAGCTTGGCTTCCTCCAGGGCTTGAGTGGCCTTGAGCAGTGGATGATGACAGGATACAAGTCAGGCTGCATAACTTGAAGAATTAGGAAAAAAACAAGCAGATAACTAACTTCCCCTGTTAAGAAACGGGGTGTAGCTAGCGCGGAGGGAAATAGTTCAGGTCAACATTTTGGGCTTTTCATCTACATGGATCGACCAAACAGTAAACAAAGGAAGAAAGTTTGTGTGGGGCAGGAAATGAGGGCATTTAGGTTTTTTCTCTCTACCCTATTTTCACCTACAAACACAGAAGAAACTTGTTTCTTTCTTTTAAAATGGTGAAACAGGGCCATCCATTAAGAAAAACTAAGATGGTAAAGAATCATTTTCTGAAGCTAGACATCTAAGAAACAATAAAACTATGACTACAGTAGAAATAATAAAATGAAATTTAGCTTAAACCAATGTCTTAAATATTTGTTAACCCTGGCAGCAGCTTTTACAAGGCAGATGAGTATATCTGGTTTCATTCTGTATGTAAGAAAACAACTGTAAAATGCCCCAAAGCCACGGAGGGAGTCAGTGTCTAAGACATGATTAGTAGTTCAGAAGTTATCTGATTCGGGTCACATGGTGTTCCAAAAACCATACCTAAATATAGCATGCAAGAGATCCACACAAAGAGCAATCCCATCATGGGAGCAAACTAAACTCTCCACAAAATTAATTAGGGTTATTTTGAGGCAACCAAAGGAAAGTGAGGAGGAAAAAAATCAGCCCTTGCCCTGCTCAGTTCTGCAAGAGCAGATGTCGCTGGTGCGGACAAGCCCCAGTTTGCAGCCCGGGCATGTAGGGAGATGCTTTGGTTCCTGGGGGAAACCCCACACGGCATTAACGTGGAAGGTGGGCAAAGGGCACAGTGTGGCTGTATTAAGGAATAAAGCTTGTTGAGGAAGAGGATGATCCTGCCAGTAAAGGGACCAGCAGGTAACGTAGGCGTAAATACCCACGCGGGAAGCCAATATGTAAGCTTCTTCTGTAGGTGTTAACGGCATCCTTCTAGCAGGGAAAACAAACACCTTTTTGGAAAGGGAAGGTCCGTGTAACTTCTAGCCTCAGCACAGACCAAGACTCTGGGAAAAGCTAATGCTTCCCAAGGCAGAATGAAAAGAAAATTTCCTGTTGGAAGTTGTTACCCCTGAAAGCCTCCATTAGGATTGCCCCTTGCCAGGGCAATGCATGAAAAGCAGCCTATAGAGCTAATTCTAACAGCCTTCCCTACGTTTAGACATCAGGAGAAACCACATGGAAAAGCGTACAAAAGATCCTCAAAAGGCAGCAGGAGCAGGAGAAGGGGAGGAGTGTTCCTCGGGTCTCTCAGGTTTCTTTTGGTCCTTCTCAGTAAAGTGGCAATGCTGTTTCCTACATTTCCTGAACACCAAATTGCCATTCAGCTTCTGACCACCACCAGTCTACAGGCTGATTTCAGCAAGCTGCCCCGGTTCACAATTTCCCTATAAAACCTTTTTTAAAAAAAATTAAAAAGCCTGCTCATGAATGCCATGGTGAAGGTTTTAAGATGACCACAACGGCTGATTTACCTTTGCACCACATTCATTCCTATGTACAGGGGGAAACCTCATTCTTCACTCAAGCATTAGAACAAGCAGGACATCGATGTTACCTTGAAGGCCAAGGCAAAGCTGAAGTACGGGCTATGGAGAGCAGGGGAGAGAGCAGGACAAAGCTGAGGAGAGCCGGTGTTGTAAGGAGTGCTGCTGTCAGCGGGTAGAGAGCCGGCTCTCAAGCCCAAACCGTGTAGCAGGTGCTCCAGAAGGCAGGTAACTGAACAGTCTGAGTGCGTGTGGGACACAAACTGCAAATTTCGGCTTGAACGCTTCAGGCCATTAGCAGGTGCTTCAGGCAGTCATCCAAATCAAAGTAAGAAAGTGGAAAGAGCCAAATGCTGGTTAAAGAGGTTTGCAAATGCGAAAATCCCAGCATGGTCAGATAAAACGTTTTCCCGGTTGTGGGAGCAGGCTAGTAAGAAAAAAAGAAACAAACAAAAAGCATATGCAATTTTTGTAAAAAAGGCTGTGTTGGGGATTTTACTATCGTGTACTTAAGCCCCAAGATGCAAATGCTGGCTGGGATGCTGAGATCAGCACTTATATGTCCTCAGGTGGTTAGAGACAAGACAGAAAAGAGCTGGCATTTGGGGAAAACAGAGGGCCCATTTGATAACGCTTCACTTGAGCGTAAGAGGGTTTCCCCTGTGGGTATTGTCCCAAAGAAAGCTCCAGGCAAGTTTAGACTGGTTCATTACTTGTCACATCCAGAAGGTGAGCCAGTTAATGATTACACTGACTCCCTTTTGACTTCAGTTTCATGTGTTTTCAGTCCGAGAACTGTGCTCTCATCAACTCAAATACCACTTGCAACAAACAGAAATACGGAGGGTATCTGCTTTTCAGTTGCTCACAGCACATCTATAGTTATTTGTCAGGATTTCACTGGTGGTTTTGCCATTTTTGGTAGCTAACATACAGCACTTACAACCCGTGTTGGGGGGGGGGGGGGGTCACTTTTCTATATAAAAGTACAGATCAGAGACCTGGCACTTGCTTTATTAGGATTAGTCTCCAAAGGGCCCACTATTGGGGCCTCGAAAGTTTCCTTATAAAAGCTGAATATCTCCTTCCTCAAGGGTTAATTCCCTGAGGTCTCCTCAACCTGGAACAACACTACTTGGTTTAAGTTACCTTACACAAACATAACAAACAGGACTGGCTACTCCAAACAGTTGTTGATGCAGACTGACTATATCGGCCAATGATAGTATATTTAAATCAGATGGTCACTTGAACATTATTGGTAAAGTTCTCCTCGCTGAGGGTTGCATCCTTTGCCAGAGGCTAGCAGGCTTGACAGAAGGAGAGAAACAAATTCCTTTCATCAGAGTAACATGAGTCAATATGTGGAAAGATACTTCCATCTGCTCTGTGTTTCTGGTGACATGACATTACCGTATAATTTGGTATACATTTCTAACAGAATAGATAAAACAAGATGCCTCGGCGAGTATTGTTTATGCCCCACATCTATGGGAAGTTCTCTCAAACCATTTCCAACATACAGCGCTAAATGAGCAGCGAAGACTCGCAACGGAGATGCTGGAGGGAAAACATGTTGCTGTTTATTTCAGAGGGTTATGGTGCAGACAGACATCTATGGTGCACCTCTAAAAAGAAACACATTATATTTCTCAAAGTGCTCTCCGAAGAGGCACATTTGGTCAGCTAGAGAAATCACCAAAGGAACCTGCTGTGTCCAGCAAATCATGGACGCACACAACTTACTAGACTTAACCCATCAGTAGAGTGGCCTGTGCTGTTTCTGCATTAATTTTGTGTCCCTGTATGTTACCAGAGCCCTGGGACTTTCATGGTCTGTGGGCAGCAAATCGGCTGAGCCAAAAGCAAGGTTCCACCTGACTAGGCCAGTAGGAGCTATATTAAGCTTGTCTCAGCTGGAGGTCATTCTGCATATTTTGAAGGCTGCTTTCTTGGTAGCTGGTCAAGCAATCGGTGTCCAGAAACTAAGAACCTGATTTTTACGACACCCATAATATACAGAACACTTCTGAAGTCTAGACCCTACATATGTAAAGGCTTTAATTTCTAAAATGTTTGATCAAAGCCATTTCTTTCAGCGCCAAGCAGGCTCTTGGGTTTGTTAAGCAGTTGCTTCATGTCTCATTCCTAGTAGGCTGCTGGTAGCCCAGCAGCCAAGAATTCATTTTCACAATTCCAAAACATTTTTTGATACATCCTGACCAAATGGCTTTGCAGTGGAAATCGGTTTCTGCCACCATCTGTTGTTACATAGTTCAGAAGTGCTAGCATTTTCCTTCAAGAGGGAAGAAGTTGGGGAGGACGTGTGGCCAATCCCAATGGAATAGATATTCTTTTCCTTACTGTCACTTTATGGGGAAGGCTTGGCCTATTTCTCAGCAGCTGTGAAATTGTCATCAGCAGGATTCTTTACAAAGCTTGGTGGCATATGGAATATATTGCTCACTTCTTAGTACTGTAAAACCAACCTTGCTGCATAACTGAGCTAGGCAAAGAAAGCAGGTGCTTGGTAAAAAAAAAATCCATCATGCATCAAGCCTCTATAGACTTTGTAGAAACTCTAGATGAGGATGTTTTAGAGACAATTATGTTTTCCAATTAACTAAATAGTATTTCGGAGAAGCTCCTAGGCTTCAGAGGTGGGGCAGTGCCTTAAAAACGAGCAGGTGAAATCACCATGTCACAGGATAACATCATATTCTGCCATTCACAAAGGCGACATTCACATTCCACAGCGAAGGGAAGTGTCATATCATCCCCCCTCTGTGAGACATTAAAACTGCAAGGGTCCAGTCTCCATTTCTGATGCAATAGGAGACACTTTATTTAACATCAGTTTTAGGTCATCCCTTTTTGTCACAGCCTGGCCTTATTTTTACAGCTGTGTACTAGCCAAGAAGTAAATTAAACAAAATAATAATAATAATAAAAATAAAACCCCCTTGCCATTCTGGAGACCGTACACACTGAATTACAAATACAGGGCTAGAATTGCAGGGGTTCAAGTTCTCACTACAAAAGACACCCAAAGAGCAACAAGAGAGAAATAAGCTTGTTGAATTTGCTTGCCTCTCAAGCGCAGCATTTATTCATACACTGCCAGTAAAAAATAACTCTAAGAGAAACTGTCAGAAAAGGGATTATGAAGAGATGTAGTTAATGTCGCCTCTGCTACATACTCCACAGTGAATGTCCACTCAGCTATCCACATGCACACACGCACATACATATTCACGGTCATCTGTGTTCTGCTGTATCTAGGAGAACAGCCACAGCAGGTGAAACCAAAGGGCCACTTACGCTTATAGGCTTGCTCGGGACAGCAGCAAACAGCAGATGCTTAGTGAAGGTCATGGGGCGGGCGTATAGTGACAATTCCCCAGACTACTCTTCCCAACATCCATCTATTTGTGGCTCAGAGACTTCCTTTAACACAATACATACAATTTTTCCAGATTAGCGATCCCCTTTTAGAAATCTTCGCTTGCAGACATTTTTTTAGAGCAAGGTTCTCCCAGCTACATTGCATGTTTCTTGTACCAAGCGAGCTCTTACATACCAATATGGGGAAATCCAGCCTGCTGCCCTCATCCCAGAGGAAAGGGAAAAACAAGTATTTGGGCAGCACATGCTGCTTGAACTGCTATATGGGTCTTCTGCGCATAGTCCAGCAGAGAAGAGGGGTCTGCTGCAGTCATTACATTGCACAGCAGGAAAGATCCTTCTGTGATGGTGGCAGTTTGGAAGTCCTACCCTAGAGGTTATGTTTTTAAGTGGCACATATACTAATAAAGCCATAAATACAGACCTGTTGTTGATGGGGCTCTGAAGCTACCCATTAGTCTCCTGTCACTGTTCAGAGAGGACAGAGTGGCCTTTTAGCAGAACGGGATAGGGAGCACATTGCAGGACACCAAAGAAGTACCAGCTACATGGACAATCATGGGACAGTGGGTACCTGTCATCTCCTCACAGTAACACACTGAGAGGGTCAGTGCTGCTCCAGAGGTGTCCAAAAAACTAGTTGTTGTTCATGGTTCCATGTGTTTGCTATTTATGCGCCTCCTTATTGCACCAGTAGCTGCTGTAGGCTTTACCACCCAATAACACGTGATTAAGCCAGAAAAAAAGAGGCCAAAGGAAAGAGCCAGTGTGCAAGAACAAAAGGCTCTCCCAGCAGTTTCACATTCTATTCATGTAACACACAAACCAGAAAATAATACAGACTGAAGCCTACTGTCTAACTAAGCAGCCTTAAATAACACTTAGCTCTTTTACAATGCTTTTCATCCAGAAACCTCAAAATATTTTACAAAGTTGTGCAGGCTGGGGAAGAGCCAGAAAGCAACCCACCCCCTCACTCCAAGGCATTTGCTCTTTCCATTAGACTACATCACTACCTCCAGGTATGAGCACACTTCTCTCATAGTTGACATGGAAAGATGCATACGTGCATCAAAGGAATATTTTTTTCTTCATTTTCTATACACTGATTGTTTCAAACACTCTGTGTTTAAAAATAGTAGCTCACAATGCACCTATGCTACTCTAGCTACTACTACATGTATAAGTAATACTTCATGTAAGATGCAATCCTCCTTTCAGTTACAGTAGGAAAGCAGACAATAATCAAACTATAAATGCCTCTTCTCAAAACTTTTATTCTCTTCCATGTATAAAGGAAAAAATAGGCTTAACGATCATGAAACAAAGAGAAAACCATGAAGAGTTTGCTAGAAATAGGGAAAAGTCAATGCTTTCCTCCAAAAGAGACAAGCTTGCAGAAATTATCACAGAAGTAGGGTTTCATAACAAAATTCAAATGGCCAACACGGAACAAATAAGAACTTGGAAAGCTCAAAGTGTTACTTTCAGTGTGACCTGTCAAAATCAGTATGGAGAGCAAAGCCATGTTCACCTGCATTCTCAAGTCAGAAAACTACTCTGTTAACAAACAAGTTTTGATCCTTGCTACAAAAGTGGGAATCCACAGTGACACCTCAAAAGACAGCGGATAAATTCCAGATTTACACCTATGAAAACACATTTCTGATTTTTAAGTCTTTGTTGAACAAATGATACTTGGCATACGTCAATGCCTATGGGCTTCTGAACAACGGAGGTAGCTAATATAAACTGTGTATGAAAAAGAGCATGTCAAAGCTATTTTTTTTAAGGTTTGCAATGAAAACAGTATTGTTCAGAACAAAAAGGAAAAAACCTACCAAAATTTTATCTCCATTCTCTCCAGTTAGAACTGCTGGCTAATGAGTGAGTTTGCGTAAACTCAATTCAAAGGAGACATAAATAGCATCTTTTTAAGCTAATGATTTTCACCACAGTCCATCTAAAACAGGTGTTAAGAGTGGCTCTAGAACAAACCCCCTCTGTGTTCACCTAAGTTCATTTATTTTTGGTTTGCTCCATTTTAATGTATGTATACAGCCTGTGTTTTCAGCTTGTCTTTTCAGCCCACTCCCATTCATTGGGAGCCCACTCCCAATGTCAGCCAGACTCCAGGGACAGGAATTAAAAATGACCATGTTTAAAATCTGTACCTCCCTGCGTAACAGACTTTACAGAGCAGAAAGACTAAAAAGCTGAAAAGTTCCCCATGGTCTTTGCCTATTAAAGTCCACAGCTTGCCAACAGCAGGCCACGTTTTAGTGTCAAAGAACAGGGCACTGGCTTGCGTTTCTGTGCGATGGGGGGTGCGGGGGTAATCCTGCCTCTCTACATTTCAGATCACACTGTTTGTGGAGAAAGTCAACAACACTGGGATGCTCAAAAACACCCTGTAGTATTACACGGAGAACGCAAGATGCTTGCTGAGAAATAGTGCTGACACCAGAATATGGTTGATTCAGCATGAGTGATAAAAAGCTTATTTTTGGTTGGCTCAGGCAGTATTTGATTAAAATAGGATTAAATCCTCATCAGACTTGCTTAAAAATCATTTTACACCCATCCCATCAGGCTGCATCATTCCCCGTCTTACAATATTTTCCACCATTAAAAAGAAAGGGGTAAGTTTCTGTTCATCAAATGAGCAAAGAGGCAGGGAAAGTCCTTGAAAAGAGTAATGCAAGGAAGTAGAAGGAAGGATTTGGTCAACTGGCAACCAAACAGAAGCCTTCTGCTATTTCCCACTGAGAAGTAACATTATCTGGGCTATAGATATGTTTGTCAAATATATCTATAGCAGAGATAATTAAGTTAGCGTAGCAAACTAGCTGCATGCTTTGAAGTGTTCATGCAGTTGCTATACTAACCTTTCTTTCACCTGGTAGGTTAAGCTCACCATCTCCTCACACATACTGGCAGACGCGTGACCTATACTCTGTCCTCATTATCACATCGTTTCTGATAGCTGAACATCTTGGAAATGATATTCCAAGGTTTTGTTATAAATAACAGAGACTAACAGAAGCCTAAATACAGACTTCTGTCACAGAGGAATAACTGCCTGGAATTTCTTACGGCTCCTTTCTGTCAAGGAGTTCGAATACTTTACAATGAAACAAATATTCCTACAAGGTAGGTACTGCTATTTTTCCTCTTTTGAGGTGTCTTATGATTAGCATCCAAAATCTTGATCCTCAGTTTCCTATAACTGGAAAAACGAGGAAAAAAAACATTCTTGCCCTGCTTTGCAGAAAGCCCCACAGACATTTCAATTTCTATGCTGGTATCACTCAAAATAACAGGGTCAAAATATAAAATAGAACTCTTTAAAACCCCTGTCTTTGGTAGTATTTTTTTATTCCATAATATTACTACCAATGATACCTTTCCTGTAAAGATCAAACCTAATGCAATGGTGAGGATTCTGCTGAAGTCTGTACTGGGCTTTCCATCACCAGCGAGAAGAGCACCACAGGAGTACACGGAATCTACAATGATATCAAGACTGATTCCCACTGATCTCAGCAAAGCCAAGACTTTATCCTGTATGCTTTTCCATACAGCTGGAGAATGATTTCATATGCAGAGATCCTCACTTACCTACATCCTCCTATAAATCAGAGTTCTCCGCTGCCTGTTCTTCACCCAAATCGACAGGGGCCTAGTGCTACTCTCACCTTTTCTACATTAGGTTTCTATGGCAAAAAAATATTATTACCTTTACTTAAATCAGTGTATTTCTAACCAGGGTAGGACCCTGCACATACAAGACAGTTTCAAGACAGTGACTTGTAGGCCCATGGACTGGATTGGCTCATGTACTCCTGAATTTCACTCCACACAGAAGTAACCAGAATTTACTTCTGAGCAACGGACACAATTATGATAAAGACAGCATATGCCCTTGTGTCTCCTCTGTTATACAATTTCTACTTATTTTGTCAGAGACACCTGTGTTTTGGGTATTTATGGATCTGAGAAATCCTAGTTCAGACATGAGCACCGTTGACAGGGCAAGACACTGCTCTAACTGTCCTTGTAGTGTCCGTCCTGTGGGAACATACGGGCCTTCATTTTCCAGCAACGTCAGCCAGGCACATACATTTTAACCTATTCACTTGGCAAAAAAAGAAAAAACACCCTCTTGCTGCATTTGGTTGTTGTACCTTTGCCTTTATTTCCAAGTTAATCCTTAGTTACGGTTATTGTCCCCAGTATTTCATTTTGCAGGACGCTATCTGGCTGGCTGAAGTCATATCTCCATTTTATATGAGGGCAAAAAAATCTCACCTGTAGTCCTTTACCCGTACCCATAAAACAACCCATAAAAATGCCTTAAAAGAGTCAAGCAGCAGACTTACCTCCTGTACCTCAGCTGCTTTCAGAGAGACAAAGCAGGTAAGCAGGACGAGGCTCAGAAGCTTGCCCCGAAAATAAGACCTCCCGCTTTTACGACGGCTCTAAGCCCACCTCAGAAGCGGCATGTAACTGGCACTGACGTGAAGCCCGCAGCCTGACAGGGACCCCAGCGCACGGAGCTGCTGTCGACATTGGGAAGCAATGGTGAGCAAGGGAGACCAAACTTCCTCCTACGTGCAAACTCAAGATTCAATTTTCTGCAAGGTTACCCCCAATAATTAAAAGGTTCTGTAATTTATCCTTAAAAGCTAGTCACGATGGGATCCATCAGAATCGATCTGTTATCTTTTACCTCTGCATGTACCGTGCATGTGCATACCGTACGTAATATGGTTTACCAGATGAATGCTGGCAATATTTTCCACTAATTGCAAGAGTTACTAAACTGAACCTTAACTAAAATTAAGTTGACTATTAAAAGCTCAATGAGTAACCCAGCAAACGGAAGCGCTGTATATAGGATTTAGCAAGCACGCAAGTGATCTGGCAACCACCAAGGCACAATATTTGCTGAACTTCCTATACCTAAAATTGGTTCCGTACAATAGTCATACGTTCGTTACATATGATGATTTAACACTCACAATACCAGCTCCCTCCTGCAACTGGCCAGCAATGGGTTTCTTTAGATCACCTTACTGTGCTATACCTAATTTGGGCTCAGGTTTATCATTCTGTGTAACATGTTAGTGTCTTCATGGAAGTCCAGCAGCAGATCTTCTGCAGTAAAAGAGGTAAAACAGCAAGACAGGAACACTCACAAGACTGCCCCTAACAAATTTTATGAAACTGTCTGTCCTTGAAATGCCACAGTGAGATTATGTGACAAGTAATTCAAAAGTACAAATGAAATTATGAAAGATGTGCTTAGAAGCCAATGTTTGTATGTATTAAAACACCAAAATAAATGTATAATAATTCAAGTATGCTATTCTGAAAACATGAAGTTAGTGGATTGAAAGTTACAGGTTAATTTATAACATATACTTTCAATTAAAATAACAGATCTCCCTGTATCAGTTTTAAAAATACATGAATAATATTCTTAGCTATTCAGATGTCATTATCATAGACAGCCCTACGAATTTTAGCTACCTCAATGTAAACACAACTAGGTTTTGTAAGGAACACACATAGCACTTGTTATTACATGTGAAGTTTATTCACTATATATAGGCTTTTTATGAGTGCGGTTGCTAAATTTTCAGAGTATATCTTTTTTTGCGCTTGTGTAGTTTCTAGGCTATATCTCTATACAAATGTGTTTTACATTCTGTATTGTTGTTTTCAGGATTGTACACATGTACATAAATCAAAAGCAGCAATAAATAATATTAAGGTTGCACGCAGTCTAGCTGTCTTTGACAAATTAGAAAACTAGGAATTCCCTGAGAAAAAGTTCTCTCTTTCAGGAGAAAAAAACAAACAAAAAAAGAAAGGGAAAAAGAAAAATGCCCTCATCTATTAATGTGGAGAAAAGGTACAGGCAAATGCCTGTACAACTTTTGCATAAAAAGAGGGAATGATTCAGGAGAAATTCTAACAGATTCCCTAAATAATGCCTCCATAAAAAAATCCAGTATTTTAAAAAATAGAAGGTCAAAGTGAACGCATGCAGAGTTACGTGAAACAGTTAAAGTCATTGATGAAAGACTATTTGCTGATAAGGTTGCATCTATTTAAAATAGGATAGCATTTGGGACTACTTGAACAAAAGTCTACAGAAAACTGATAAATCAAGGAACTGATCAGGATTTAAACAAACAACAGACATGGCTGAGAACGCACGAAATGTCACAAGTACAGCTGAGAAATAAGTGATGGCACAGGACCACTTACTCAGCTACTAACAAGACATTATTTGCTTTGGCCTCCGCAGAGCGAGACAGCTATCAATCCAGCCACAGCTCCAGAAATTCTTGAGACTGAAGCCCTAAAAAAGTGATTATTATTTCTGGGTGCACACATGGAACACCCCAATAAGTCTGGCTTTCAAAAAACAAAACATCCGCCATATATCACAGTCAGGTGAAACCCTAGGTGACTTCTTGCAGAAAAGTCAAAGTGCTTCCCCCCAAAACTGCTGTTACAAAACACCAGGGCCTGGATTCTCCAAGAAAACCTCTAGGAGCAATAATAATTTCACATCCCAGTACCAAACTTTTAGGTCCTCAGCCCTGTTAGTTACCCCCGTGTCTTGTGCACTGACAGCAAATTCACAAGTGGCCATCGCCAAGCAGAGAATAATCCAATACTGCCAGTAGGAGACAATGAAGGCCACATATATCTGAAGTCCCACTTCTTCTCTAGGACCTACGTGTTTAAGCAGTGATACTCAAATTTCTTAGTTTTGATATGTTTTTCAAGGTTCCCAGGCTGCTCCTGAAAGAAACCTACTGGAGGGTCCTTTACTTCAAGGACACAGCTGGAGAAAGCGAGATACATCACACACACAGAAAGCCACCGTTTTGCAAGAGGAGCTCGTGCTTTCTGAAGTCTGTCGGGACGTGGGAGAAAAGATAGGAGCAGAGAGGCTCAACCTTGTCAGAATGGAAATGCTTGAGAACATCCAAAGCAGATCTTTGGCCACCTGGGAAAGCTGGATATTGAAAACGTAGGCACTCACACAGGTTAGGCAACTTCTAAGGTTAGGTGGCAGTTCAGTGGGGATATTGAGGATCTCAGTTTGGGCTTTCAATGCCTAAATCCCACTTAAGTCCCACTTAAGGCATCTAATCCTTTTGTGGATCTGCGCCTAAAGCCTTGCCAGGAAGGGGAGAGTCTATGCATGCAAAAGCTGATGGTCAGTGACAGTCTGGTTCTGTTAAAACTAAAATACACAGAGAACAACCTTATTTTGTACAAAGGAATAATGCAGAATAATCAAAGACATGTTCTAGTCATGGAAAGTTAATGGAAAGTTAATGCAGCTGATACAGATCACAGTCCTGTCTTTAGACCCCACGACAGTTTTGCTGACCTGGAGAACATTATAACCCATAAATCGTGGGGCCTCAATAGCCCATGGGAAGAAGTACATTTGGAAATGTTCAAAAGACAAAATGACTCTAGGAGTCCTCAAAAAAAACTTCACTTACCCACACCAGCTAAGAGATAAAACTAGAAAGGAGCAGAAATTTACAAAACACTGTAGTGCTTACATAGAGTTAATAATTCAAAGAACAATATTCTGTCATTCAGTGACCAACTAGTTTGCCATGCTCCATGAAATTAAGTAGTTTCAGTCCAGTTCCTGATAGCCAGGAGTCTACCTGACAAAAGCTACCGATTTATTTCTCACTTACCTGCAGTGCTGTTGGCTGTCTTACCCATGAAGTGAAGTGTGAGTAGACGTGGATACCAGTTTACCCTACATTCCCTACACCTGGTACCTCCATATCAAGGTTGACTTTTTTTTGTTAAAAAGGTGCCCGTACTTACACCACTTAAATTTAGTTGACAGGACCGCCGATACGATATTTTCATATACAAAAAATACCTAATTGACAAAAGTGATCTTTGCATAAAAGTAGTAGATTAGAATTGCAATCATAGAATACAACTTTTTGTTATTATTCTATATTACTATGTTTACAAGGATGATATCATTAATTATTACTAATTATTCTAATGGTAACTATTTCTGCCGGTCCCCAAGTATGTACTGCAACATTTGCCTTACTGCACACACTGAGATTTCTGTATGGGTAAAACACTGAGGTCTCCATTTTGGGGATTCAAATACATCTTCACAGTGCTCTGCTTCAAATGAGAATTCTGGACTAAGTCTCCTGCAGCTGCCCATCAACCATCAACATGAAATTTATAAACTGGGAGAGAAACAAGGGGACTTGCCTCCCAGTTCTTCCTATCTACAGATGGGCAAAGAATTCTGGCAGCTCACCCACTAACTCCTTCAAGTTTTGCATAACAAAATCAGTATTTGATGCAAAATACAGGAAAGTAGACAAGCACGTATGTCACAGATTGTAAAGATGCTGAAGATGCTTTGAGCAAAGGAAAATTGCCCATTAACCCATGCCGGTGAAGTCCATGGGACCACAGCGCACTCGTTCCTTCCTGAACACCGCATTATCTCTCCTGATTGAAACTTGGTTTCTTCTGCTAGGGACAACAATTCAAACGTCCCCCCACCTGGTTTTCAAGGAGCGTAGGAATTACTAATGCTTCGTAATGAGCTCATGGTAAGGAAGCCAGTGCAGTTTCCCCAATTTACTTGGATATTGGTCTCAAGTCTCACTGTGCTTTCACCTGCATCTTACTTTCAGTTCTGGATTCGTCCCAGGATATGTACGCAAAGTCAAGGTGGTATGTTTTCTGTCCAGCCACCTCCTCCCTTTTGGTAAAGTGTGGTCTGATTTACAGGAGTACCCCAATACGCTCTTAACACTGACACAGACAAATAACAGAAAATATTTTGCAATTTGGCATTTTTTTTTCAAATATTCCTCTTTAAGTGCTTTCCTTTTACTTCTCAAAAGTATTTCTTTTCAGCAGAAGTCAGTCTATTTTTGCTTGATGTTAATCTATGTATAAGCTAAATCTTACCTTCCCGACTCACACAAGCAATCACCCCCTCTGTCTGGCAAGGCAGCTCAGAAGAATAGGCAAAGCAGGATTTGTCCTGTATCTACCTATGCATTTTAGTTGCAACCTGTCCTTGACAGAGACTGGTCAGCTGTAACAGACTGATGAGAAATTGTTTGAAAGACTTCTGGTTGAAAAATATATAAAACATAATTACTGATAAAACAACATAGATGTATGTGACGTCTATGAAATACAGAAATAACCTAGAAATATAGAAATAATGGAAGTTCCAGTCTAGGACTCTGATAATCTAAGTTTTCCAAATAATATAAATGTTACAACAAGTAAATATGCAAAACGGTAAGTCAGTATACTGCAAGGTGACAGTGCTATCTACAGAACAGTAAGGGTTAATTTTTTTTGAGAGGTTTAGGGGCCATGAAAGTTGTGAATTTAGAGTCACACTGATTTGAATTGTTATATTAAATGACACGCAAAGTTATTTTTGTTTGCATTTCTTACTGACTATTCCCATTCCAGGTTCCTCCTTACAAAGCACAGGCACAGCAGGGAAGTAGCACCCAGGAACAAATTAAGGGAGAAACATCAGTGGAATGCAGCAGGCTTGGGGGAAGAGACCCATTTATGCAGAGAAAGTGCTTAAGCAGGGACATTTGTGCCTGCATCTAAGTGTACGTAGAGAGGTTTGGTGAGCGCATGCCCAGGGAGGAGGATTTGGTTATGGTTACAATTTGTGAGTGACAGCCATGTGACAGCTGGGAGTCAGCAAAGATTTTGTAGGGATGGAAATTCCTGAGATAGGACACACGACTGCTCATGCGATCTGCATGTGCCTATCATCACGCTGTATTATAATAGCTGACACTATGGTTTACCAGTTTTCCAAAAGAGAGGCTATAAATTAGGAAGAGGATTTGAGGAATGGTAGATGAGAAATGAAAGTCATAGTGTTTAAAAATTAAGGGATAAATATAACTTGTTTTCACGTTATCGAAACAAGCAAACAAAAATCTCCAACCAAACCACACAACAGTACTAAAACTTGCATTTCCATGATTTATCTTTAGTGACAGGTTATTATTTCCTTAGACTATATTTTTTTTTCTTACTAACTCACCTAGAAAGGCCTCGATCCTACAAACACTTACAAATGCTAAATTTTAAGTACCTGAATAATCCCACTGATTAGAGTTATTCCTACATTTTCAGGATGAGGGTCTAAGTCACAACATGCAATTAAGCAGAGGCATTTCCAAAGAACTGCTTCATTTTCCCTTCTGGGGGTCGTACGCAAATGTGAAGCCAGTGGAGATGTGCAATTTAAATCAAACCTGAAAAACTGAAATACTTTCCCTTTAACACTGAATTCAAGCCGATACAGTATCACATGACCTTTACTGTAATTTCTATTAAAATCATTTCATGTCTGGTTGCTTCTGCTATCCTGGCTCATTTGTATTGTTTACAACAAGTCATTGCTCTCGACAGTTAGTGGTGGCTGAATCCATGGTTACCAGTTTTTACATTCACTGGTTAAATGGAATGCAGCTCTTCGGTGGGGTTTCATGGAGAAAGCTCTTAAGAAACCACAATCCAGCTATCAATCAGGCTAACCTGGGAGAAATTAATCTGATAAACAGAAGTATCATTGCGTATGAAAAATTTATTGAAAGAGAGCTCAAGGCTTTTATTAGTTGCAGTCGCAAAAGTGGACACGTTTGGATCGGACTTAGTGCACGGAAGACTTAGGTTATGTGGTCTATGTCTGACATTCATCCATGTTGTGCCTTCTCTGGCGCTCACTGCTAATAAAACTATACTGTTTGTGGTTTTAAAAAAAAAAAAAAATCTCAAACACTTATTTTACCAGAAATGTGCTCAGAATATAAATGGTGCTTAAATACAGGTTTAACCAGACTGCAGTCCCGGCAAAGTAACTTAAACAGACACAGACAAGATAGTAAAACACAAAATAGACAGCCTTGAGTAGAATTCAATTAAGACAAAAACCACCCCAAACAGTGCAACGTTGTTAACGACTAAATTAAGCCTGCAAACAAATATATTTTATTGCTACCTAAGAACAATATGCACTAATTCCATTTGCCCTGTTATTTATAGTTTGGCGTAGGGTGGGGTTGCCAAAATCAAAAAGCAAAGCAAAAACTTATTTGCAAGACGGACCCCCAAATCCTTTAAAATGCCTAAAAACATAAGAAAAGTTCTCTATAGTTTGATGGCTACAATAATCGTCCCACAAGCTACATGAGAGCAACAAATAGTTAAATCAAACATATTACTACCAGCTCATCTACTGCAAAGTCACTGTATCAGAAGCCCGAATTGATTTGTTTCCTTAGAACAAATTGAAAATGAATGTAACATAACATCCGGAAAAAAAAAAAAAAATCCCTCCTGCCCTGCTAATCGGATATTGTATAATGGTTGATTGCAGCTTTGCACCGTGCTATTGTTGCCTATATCATACATACTCACAGGTTCTGGGTTCTTCCAAGAGTTTGGTGCAGTTTCAAGGACAAATGTCTTAAGGAAGTCTTTCTACTGTGCAGCAGTGATCCTAGCTCTGATCTCATTACATGAGCAAAGTGCTACAGCTGACAATATAAAGGAAACTTCCTGCACGAAGAAGAAATCTTGGAAAGTCTCAGGGTTAAAAAGGCTGCTTAAATGTGCTGCTTGATTTGCTCCCTAGTTGTGTATACACAGTAGCAGCTGATCTCTGTTTGCAGCCCTGCAGAAAGAAACCTTTGCTGAAAACCAATGGCATCACATTTCAGTGGAGCTACTGCCAGGCTCTGGAGAGCAAAGCAACCTTTGACAACTTCACCCAGTTCGAATCACCAGCGTTTGCTGCATGTCCTGCAGGACCTTTGAAACTGTATATTTATGGTATTATTTTTATTAAGGCTGCTCGGAAATCCTGCATCCTAGGCAGTCGTGACACACGCAGAAGTCTCCCTCGGTGTAATAGGAGGTTTTGACTGTGTCACGACTGTGAACTGCAGAATTCGCCACAATATATTTTGCTTTGTCTTGATTGTGGCATTTGCAGATGAGAAGCTGTTAGCTGTGCTCAAAAGCATTTTCTGCCTTAGAATTGCTAAATTAAGTGCAATAGGCATCCTGTTTATCCTAAATTCATCCCGAGCCTGCCTTGCATCAGTCACACACTTCTCAGCACTTTTTTTTCTGATACAGAGGACAAGTCAAAAGATTTGGGGAGTGGGAAGGGGCTGGTTCTTTCATTTAATATCTTATCTAGAGCCTTTTAGCATAGGCCCCGTTGGACGAAAACCGTGGAGCACAACATCCCAAATTCGGCAAAGTTTGCTATTCTGACCAAAGTCCCAGTGTGACTCCAAGTATCTGTTAGTGCCCCCGCTAGCTCCTGCCTCAGCCCTCCAGAACCAGCCAGGGATGGGCAGAACCTGCATCAGCTTCTGCAGTTCTCACTGCTGTCCAAGTAAACTAGTAACACCAGAAAAGCAACATTTACAAATAATACATCCGCTAGCGCTATTTCAACTCTTCAACTGGGAAGCAATACTCCCAACTCATCCTCACATTTGATGTTAAAGAATTATCAATAATTGATTTGGATTTAGTTGTTTCACCATTTAGCCCAGGGTGATTCTCCAAAGAGTAACTGGGACCCTACATTCCCCCAGCACACGGTCAGAGTGTGACCGTAGAGCTTGCACGCTGCTTTCCAAACGGGACCTACTTACCTCTCCAGGGTAACCAACAAAGCTCAGAAACAAAATTTAGAAGAGTCCCTCTTAAAAGCGCACCATTGCAGAGTTAAGGGCTTTTTTTTCTGGGCATTTGTAAGAGAGATTATTCACCACCCTCTTTTCCCCTCAGGCGCTATGACTATCCTAGCTACTAGTATATTGCGTGTTATTTCTTTAATATTTTGAATTTTATTCCAAAGGGCAGAAAGCAAAACTGACAGTACATCAAGCCAGCATGCTCTATGATTCAAACAGCAAAATAATTGAGATCCTGTACATACACAGCATCCGAGTGTGTGTACGCACGTTGCACACGCGCGCGCACACTCACAAGCACAAACAAGTATAAGGGCTTGCGGCCCAATTTTCAGAGATACTCATAGTTCATGTCCTCACCTCCCTTCGATTAAAAGAAGTAAGAACAAGCAAAATCTGATTAGTAAAACATTACAATAATTTTTATAAAAGGTAGGCACCGTTTGTAGGAGGGAAACCATACTGATTCATGACGCACTTCCAACCAAATCTGCCTCTCTCCTTTGGGAGAAGGATCCTGTCCACCCCTGGACCATGTCACACCAGAGAAATGACAGTGTGTGGTGGCGTGGCACCACCAGGATTGATCTTGCTCTTCTCCCTGGAGAGACAGTACAAGGCAGGGAATCGAAATCCTGACTACGAGGCTGGTCTCGCTGGCTGGCTGCGTCACCTCCGACACATCACCTCACCTTTCCATGCCTAAACCGGGACCATCGCAATTAATATGCATTGCAAAAGCAGAGTTTCTGTGCCTCGGTTGCTCAAGCTGCAAGACAGGGATTGCATGTTGGGGAAAAGTAAAGGACTAAAACCTGAGGTTGTGCGTCCAGCTCCCAGCTGTGCCATAAGAAGGGCCGTGACCTTGGACCGCCTGCTCTCTGTGCTCCAGTGCCCAGCCTGCTGCCCAGGCTCCGCATACCTCGCTCTCAACCCTTGCCCACCTGGTCTCTTTTGACTGTAATACAGCAGGAGAGGGTTTTTTTTTCTGCTAGAAATTCAGCACAGAGTAAAACAAGCTCTTTTTGTCAGGTGGAACTCAAGACACTAATTTAAGACAAGTAAAAAAAAAAATCCCTGTGGAAGCAGGAATTTCAGTGAATGAAGTTTCCTCCTCAAGAGCCTCTAAATACCCAAGTGCCTGCGCAGAAACGCTGAGGCTCCCAAATGCAGCACGAGAGCAGTAATCCGGCCGCATTCAGCAGTCCTATGCCACACGCCCCAACCAGGACTTGTCAAGGCTGGAGGATGTCCACTCGGGGTTAGACTCCACTTCTGCTTGCCTCTCCTCTATAATCGTGTCCCATTCGTCACAGCTGGGTCAATATAGATCCAGGGACACAGCTCCTACAACTCCCTTCTTTTGTAAAAGTATACATGGATCCCGACTACGGGACACACAGGAATTGCCAAATCTTTCTCCTCCCAGTCTTCCCAGCTATACCTCAACCTGTGACACTCTGTCTTCCCTTTCCCCCCCTTTCTGATTTTCTCATTGAATTTTGTTTTCACAGAGTTGTACACGGCAGAGAGCATAGTAACAATTCAAAGTCCATTTTCCAACCTTCAGAGGACAGGGTAAAGTAGCTTGGCTACTAAGGAGAGGCCACAAAAAATGTTTGGAGGGGATGGGGAGCAAGAGAAATGAAGAAGGGGAAGCCAACCCCGAGCTTATGCAATGTCAGAAGCTGTATGTCTCCATCCCTCCTCCACCCATCCCCAGTGGACAGGGTGGCCCTTGGAAACCAACCCCGCTGCCTGCTCTTCTGAAGTCTAAACTAGTACTGGTGCCCAAGATGGGCCATGCTCTGCCTTCCTGACGTCCATCAGTTGTAACAATTTAGAAAGCTTCTTGTTTAATTCATGCGGGTCTTAAAATTCAAAGACGTCAGCAAGGGGAAGTCATTTAAGGCTAATACTACAAACAAGTAAAACACAGCACATTCTCAGTTTTAGCATCAATCTCAGGATATTTGTTGTGTATTTTAAAACCCTGTTTCCAGGAGTCAAGTAATAAGAGACCAGCTTTCTCTTTTAAAAAGAGATTTCTGGCTTTTGTAATAAAAGAGGAATGATTGAAAGTAACCGCAATAAAACAGAAGTCCAGCAGAAGCACAGTGACACTTTTAAAAGTGACACCTTTTAGCTAGTCTCAAAATTTTCAATAAGCACTAAAGGTTTTAATTATCGATCTCTGAATCAAATAGCAGTACACAGAGTTATGAGAGCTACACCTGAAAGCACCTCGAAGGCCAGACTCCAAGAAACATATCCTACCTCTTTTATTCAGGCACTTGGGATTTTGTTTAAATATTAAGTCCGAAACTCTGTTCATCTAGACCTGTCTGATCTCTGCACAGATCCTGAATGTGTCCTATCCCCAGTCTATCCATATACATATTAACTGTGACTACTGGATTTTCTTTTTAGCATTTTAATGCATTTAGATCCTTGTCAACGTATGGAACACCTTCCTCATCCTCATACGCCGAGTGGCTACGCTCTCCTCATTGAAATTCCTCCACAAAAGTCACTTCTCCCTTTTCATCTATTAAGACTTCAAACCAAAACTGATACAATTATGAAGAAATTTGTATGCCTAAGCTAGGTGGTGTTCCCATCAGCAGCTCTGCACTACCTGATCGTTCAGAATTCTCCTTCCTGTTGCATTTACTGTGTTCACATTCATATGTGTACAATTAAAATTGTTTGGTTTTTCATATCGTTCTTGACTTTTATTTGCTCTCTAAAGTATCCAGCATACTTTGAAACCAATACAAGTGATGATATAGATGTAAATATTGCCATGCAGGCATCACAATAAATTTGACGTTTGGAATAATTCATTGAAGGTGTCTAGATCCAATTTAAATTCCTTCCCAATTTTAACCGAGGCTTTATAACCAGATGAACTTAAACCAAGGTGTACGACTTCATGCTACGCTGGTAATCCACCCTAACTAGGAAATACATTTTCAGTGATTAAGTTGAATTGTTCGTACAAAATGCCAGCTTCAGCTTTTCACCCATACAAAATAGCTTGGAAAATATATACTGCATGTGTTTATTATAGCTACAGTTGCTATGAACATCTATAACTCTCCAACAATTTCTTTGATTTATGTTCAAAAACATACAGGGCATGAAATGATGCCTGCAACCTTACATTTCCCTCAAGAACATTGTGGGGAGAAGATATATTCCAAAACATCATGTTAGATTCCTTGTTATGTCTCCTTTTTAAAATAAATGTATGATAATCAATTACACATGCTTCAAAGCAACTGCCACTAGATTCCCCAACAGAAAAGCTGTTTGAGAAAAGTTCCATTTTCTTTCCCCTAATGGTTGAGTTATAATAAGAGATCTTGCCCAGATATTAAAGGAAAAAAAAATGTATTATAAAGGATAGGCCCTGTTCAACTTGTATATGCATGCGCAGGTTTGTGCTTGCCTAGACTTGACTTAGAACAAGGTTTTCAGAGAAGTAACATCTCCACTGATCAACATGCTAACAAAAGCATGTGTGTGTGTGAAGATCTTGCACCTAATCTCCTTGTCATATATGCTTGTAGTAATCCAAGTGATGTCAAGAGAATGACACAGATGATAAGTTAATGTATCAGGCTCGACTTTCCTTTCAACCTCAATATGCAAAACATTCATTTAAGAAGTCCACCCAGCTGTAGCTTCCACTAGAAACAGAAACCTGCAGATGTTTATAGGAATATCAATTAAGCTGCATGGGAGCTCTGCCATTAACGCTGGTGCACGTAAGATTGGACTTTGCAGATCTGCCTGAACTCCATGCAGAGGCTGAAGTGCATGTTTTCTCCAGGGTATCGAGGCCCGTGGGTTATATGCCATTAACAGGTGAGCATAATACGGATGATATCTCTACAGCCTCATGGCTCTGGCACAGGAACAAGGACAGCATCTCCCGGCAGCACCCTTGCCCATGGTGGGGAGACCGGAGCCGCCGGGAACACGTGCAGTGTGTGGCACCCGGCGTAGAAAAGGTCAGGATCTTTTGTCTCCTCTGCACCAGGTACTTTGTGCCGCCTTCACCCCAAACAGGGAGCTCCCGCTCCATGCCTCCTGGGCTTTTAATGCCTTGGATTAGACTGCAAACTAGACAGCTGGCAAACAATACAGAAAACTGGACTGGATGGGACAAGCCCCTGTAAGGAGGACTGACACCTACAGGCACTGAGTTTCAAGCAAACATGGAGTAAGCTGGATGTGAGGCTTGTTTCAAATACAGCATAGCCCTGTTCATCCCTGCAAGTGTGCAAAATTTGTGTGCCAAATCTGGAAACAGAAATAAATTCACTCATTCCACCTTTTTTTTTTTCCCTGTCTTCCTTTGAATCAAACCCTCAAAGAACAAAAATTCACGGGAGAGAAAATATTGGCTTGCACCCTCTTTGGACTGCAGCGCTATTTTATCTGTTACTAATGAAGCCGAGGAGGAGGAGGGGAGATTACTGGGCGTGCGTGCCTATTGCCCATGCAGCCCCAGCTAGATAGCATCAACAGTTGTTCTCCTATTTTCACAGTTGGAAATAAGCAGGTACTAGCTGTATAGGAATAATCAGGAGGAATCTAGGTCAAAATCGAAGCAAGACTGCTCTGTCCATTTGAGGAAACTCACATGCAAACACAATACCCACATAAAAACAAAGAACTTACTTGTAATGGTTACTTCTCTTAAGATTGCTAAACAAGCGTGCAAATGTTGGCCTACCTTGAGTAAAAGACACTATTCCTTCCGTGTGACTTTTGAAAAGGCATTCAAAATCAATACAAAATTGCAATATAAGGAAATTTTATAATCATTATTTCAAAAAGGCAGACTTGAAAGGGTCTCTTGTTCATGGGTAAATCTTCAGTTAGTTTTTCTAGTACCGGTGGTTCAATCGAAAGATTCGCCAACTGCCCCCTGGAGAAAACTGAAGATCTGCATTTAAATGGAGATATAGTATTTCCAAATGCACGGTACCTGCAAGGCAGATACTGTCAAGGTTTCTTAGTGAGTGGATCTCAAATTGTATTAGGTACATTTCAGTGCTGTAACTATCCCCATTTCGTAGGACTAGGGCTATTTCCATATCATTTTTCTGTGTGCATGCTTTGTAATATTTGTCCTGATAAGTCAAAAATTAAAGCCCCATCCACAACAAAGCCCTCACATAGCAACAACAAGGAATTACAGCCTTATGTATAATTTTCTGATATGGACGATGAAGACTATATTAGATAGCTTGACTAGAAATCTTAAATAATTGAAAACTCTGACTACTTAATAGAGTAGTAAGCTTGGTTTACAATGCAGCCAATTTAGAGCCATAAAAACACTGTGTAAAATTTTTATCTTGTGGTTGACCATTACGTATCCTATTTATTATTCCAAAGTATTTCGACAGCATTTTTCTTCATCAATGTGGCTGCTGGCATTTAGCACCCACTCACTAAAAGCACGTGATTTCCCTGGAACAGCTTTAGGAAAAGAAAACAAAAAATTAGCAGATCACTACAAAACTGTTCCTTGTTACAATATGCATCGTTTCACATTCTGACTTGAACCGACTTCATGTGCTGCAAAATACGTTCAAAACACCGCTGAGACTTAAATATAGTAAATCAAAGCCATACACGTGAAGTTAAAAAGACTAGTGTAACTACTGATCCTGACACATCAGAGAACCCAAAAAAATCAAACCTCATGAATACTTTGTTGCTAGTGTACACGAGTTCAAAGAGCAGTGTTCCTCTTAGGAAAACATCTTAATTTTCATATCAGAAAATCATCCTAACCTTCCAGAAAAGTTTTTGTGAGTATGCAAGGAAGGCAGAGAGGTTTAGAGTGCAAAAGACACTCGTGACAGGTTTCAGACACACAGGCATTAGTCCAGGCAGCCTCTCGCTGAAATTCAGGTTGCAATTGAAATGTCCCTGTAAACAAGGTTACTGCGAACGGCCCAAGATATCCTTCTCAGCAGCACCTTCACCAGGAGCCCTTCAGCTGTCTACTTAGTTTGTTATACCTTATCTCACAGCCCTGACATCCTAATGCTGATTCAAATTCAGGATTCAAAATGAAAGATGAAATATCTCTAAGATCACTTAATATTGAAATACCGTTGCAGTAATAAGTGGTGCCAGGCTTGAGATAGGGATACAGTACTCTAGTGGTAACCTTTTAATTTCTGACAAAATACTGCGGAATAACCGTGATACTGCACACAGAGTTAATGCAATCGATTTGTTTTCCTTATTTTGATAATGAGCACACTGAATGTCATGTTTACCTTCTCCTGCCCCTGGCACATTTTAAACTGTAAAGTCCTCTAAAAGGAGACCTGCCAGGTTCCCATACAGACATGAAAGCCCGCACACCACAGACCCCCCCCCCCCCCAGCACGCAGAACCACAGCTACCTTGATGCTCTCAAGACAAGGAAGATCATAACCACATGAGTCGCTTCGTCATTCTAAGTCTTTGGCTATTTTCAGTGGAAATGCAACGCATGCACCATGTATAATCTAATGTGGGTTATATTGTAAATACTCCCAGTCTGAAAGTGACGGTAGGTATGCAACACCACAACATTTCATCCTCTGAAATAAAACAGGGAAGTAACACCAAAATGTATATCAGGCAACTTTTAAACTTTGTATTTGAGGCAGGGTGGCTAATAAATGCTTAAAACTTTGGTGGTTTTATACAAAGGGCTTTCAGACTTCCCTCCCAGACACAAATGAAGACAGGTTGAAGCGGGGGCGGGGGGGGTCATCTGTTTTTCTGTCGGGTTATGTTTGCTGTTAGTCTCCTTACTAGTAGGACTGGGGTGGGGGGGCATTACAGGACAGAAACCCAAGCTGCTCAGCGCCTGCCTTCCCACACTACCATTCACCTTCATTTGCCTCTCCTTTATATTCTACTCATTTTTACTTGCCTCCCCCATTATTTAGTCATCTCCTAAATGCAGTCCTCTCTTGTTTGGTATCACGAGAAACATATTAATTAGACCAAGTACTCGGAGCGCTTCCCCTGTAGCACTTCACAATATACCTCCAGACCACTCACTCCTTCGTAGCATTAATGCCCAGGGGAAAATAAAAAATAAAAAAAAAAAAGGAAAAAATTTCCTCGCAGCCGGGTCACAGCCAGACCCCCACATGCAACCACTTCTCTAAACCCCTCAAGCCCGGAGCTGGGAGGGTGCAGTACCAGGAGGAGCAAGCAGTACGTTGACTTTTCCACACTTTCCTTCGCCCCTCCTGATTTCGGGTGCGAGCGGCCCCGCTGCCTTTGTGCGTGCGTGTCGCCTGGCCGCGGGTCCTGACACCACGGCACAAGCGGAGCAAAGTGCGTCCCGCGTGGCGCGGCCACGCCGCCGCTCCGGCCAGCCGGGGACGGCGATAAAGAAACACCCAGTGGCAGCAGTGCCCCCCGCCCGGCGTGCAGGGCTCCCGCCGGGCCTGCTCGGCTCCCGCGAACCGCTCGCAGAAGTGTTTCAGGAAGAAGAGGGCGGCGGGGGAGGGACGGGGGCGAGGACGGGCCCCCCCC
>VYZW01034092.1:15406-43280 GCA_013401315.1 Balaeniceps rex | reverse complement strand
CTCCCACTCTGAGTTTTACTTCAGTAAAATTGGCCAAATCAGTGAGAAAATGAAACCTAAAGTGCCTAATCTGTATATAAACTTTTTTAAAAATGTGAAACAACACAGCTTTGACAATATTTTTTAAGTTATACTTGTTGAGAATTTAATTAATTTATCCATATCTGTCATTTTGGATATAGGCTTCACAATGAAAACACTTCACAAAAAATACATATTTTTAACCTCAGAAAACAGGTGAGTTTCATTCTGCTTTATAAAGAATTTAGATTCCTCTTCTGATTGATAAAGAGCACACATGAAGTCAGCAGTATGGCAGAGGGAAATTAAATACCTTCCACGTGAATTTATTTTTGGTGACATTTTTGACAATATATTTTCTGATGCTGACAAAAACCAGCAGGAATTAATAAGAATGAGGTGCCCATGGGTAAAAGGTTTCTTCTCCCATTTCAGTTTTATTTGTCAGGAAGGAAATATAGTCATAAGTAACTGCTCCTGAACTAAAAGAGAAATTCCATTTTCCTATCAGATAGATATCAGGAAGGTATAGTAATGACAAGGTCATGTTTCCTCCCAAAGTCCCAACCCCATGCAAAGCTACAGGCTTGGGGATGAGTGGCTGGAAAGCTGCTTGGCAGAGAGGGATCTGCGGGTGTTGATCGACAGCCAACTGAATATGAGCCAGCAGTGTGCCCAGGCGGCCAAGAAGGCCAACAGTATCCTGGCTTGTATCAGGAATAGTGTGACCACTAGGATCAGGGAAGTCATCCTTCCCCTGTACTCAGCACTGGTGAGGCCGCACCTTGAGTACTGTGTTCAGTTTTGGGCCCCTCACTACAAGAAAGACATTGAGGTGCTGGAGCGTGTCCAGAGAAGGGCAACGAAGCTGGTGAAGGGTCTAGAGAGCAAGTCTTATGAGGAGCGGCTGAGGGACCTGGGGTTGTTTAGGCTGAAGAAGAGGAGGCTGAGGGGAGACCTTTTCGCTCTCTACAACTNAAAAACTTCTTCACAGAGAGGGTTGTCAAATTTTGGAACAGGCTGCCCAGGGAAGTGGTGGAGTCCCCATCCCTGGAGGTATTTAAAAGACGGGTAGACGAGGTGCGAGGGACATGGTTTAGTAGTGGACAGGTACGGTTGGACTTGATGATCTTAAAGGTCTTTTCCAACCAAAAGATTCTGTGATTCTGTGAAAGCCCATAATGGTTGCAATAAATTCTGTATTTTTTTTAGTTCAACTTAGCAGACCTTACTGATAGAGTGCATATATTACTACTAAGCATTCATGGAATCAATTTTTATTTCCATATTGTAAAATCCAAATTGTCTAGCACACGGCGTGCCTATAGCGTCTTTGTGCATTGCCAGACATATAGCTGTATCATATTTCTCCAAATAGACTTAATATGCCTGAAAGTCTGCATAATAATATGCCCTTTACTGCTCTTTTAAATGTCTGCATCTTAGAAATAAACAGCCTTCGAACAGACTACACATGCCTCTGTATTCTGTGATATGCAGCACCCAGCTAGGACTGCAGCATGTGTCACTAATAAATTCGGTGGCAAACTGTACATTGCCTACATTCTCATCGGCTGCAAAATCATTCAGAAGCATATCGCTTTAATAGGAAAATGTATTATTCAACCAGCACGCACATGTAGGAGCTAACCTTTGCCACAGGAAAGTATTAAACAGCACCCTTTTCGCAAAGTTTTTAGATCCTTCTGGTTGCAAAAGACTATCACCTGCTTCGTGTGGTGTACAAAAAGATTATTCCTCTTTACCTTCCAGGCAGAGCAGCAGGGTATGCAGAAAGTCTTCTTTGTCAACTCACTCCTGGCATCTGAAATGAAAATGATGGTTTTTTTACAACCCATTTACCAAAAAAAGAGTAATGCTAGGGAAGAAATATGAAACATTGATGCACACCTCACATAAGGAAAAAAATATGTTATTGCCAGAAAGCAACATAGGAAAAAAATCAGATTTATAAGATCACAGTAAAGCAGTAAAAATCTGAAAAAACACAGAACCAGGCAACCCTTCTGGGAGAAATTATAATAAAGGGAAGGAGGAAAAATATACAAAGGGAGACAAACTGAAAAGCTAATGGCCATAAGCAAATGTTTTTACAGGTCTAAACACATAAAGGAATTAATATACTCCAATTTTCCTTAGCTGTGTCTGCAGTTGTAACCACACAGGAGACAGCAAGGAAAAAAGTAAGAAAGAAATGTCCTAGATACATGGGGAGAAATACCAGTGACAGATTTGCAGTTTAATCAGATTTTGCTAACCTGGGTCACTTAGATCATAAATTATTTTAAAAAAACTTCACACAAGTCCTTCCTTAATTGCTTTCACTTGAAGGGCTGTCCTTAATCTGCTGCCCCCTCCACGGTTTTGCTATGACGCCATTTTCCCACCGCCATTAGAGCCTAGGGAAGTCATGTTGTTGCTTTAGAGCACTAGATTTAGGACTCCCAATCTCATTCCCAGCTTCTTCAGGAGCTCACTCTCTCTTCTCATTCCCAGCAATCAGACCCCCACAGAAAGAGTATCTGTACTCAGCAGCTGTCATTGGAAGGGGATCAACAATTAGCCGTCTTCCCACCACCACTAATGCCCACATACCCAAATCTTCAATATTTCCTAACTCCACTGAAATCTGTTTCTAAACTCCAACCCTCAAATACTTTCCCTTTCAACTTAGTTCTCCTTTATTTTTTTCCTTTATGAACCATGCCACTCTCTTTCAATATGATACATACACTGCAGAATAAAAGCCTAAGTGGAATCATCTCTGTTCTCAGGTGAGGCCAGGTAAGATGCTTTACACCTCATCAGCTGCAATGTGTGTGCTTCTTTGTTTGAGCTACAACTGGGCAAAGGTCATATTGTCTCATCTGACCCATCTTTAGTCTCTGATACTAGAAAAAGTGGCAATGTTCAGCAAGGGCACCTTGCAGGTAGGTAATACCACTAGGATGGGATAGAGGTCCTTTAGGATGTGTCCACATCCCTTCTTATATGCAGTAAGTATGACTTCCCTTAGTAAAACTGAACTACTGTGTTCCCTGATATACATTAGTGTGCTTTTAGTTTTGGTCAACTTTCAGTTCTAGCTCTGGCGTAGCAAGTATGAAACAGGTTATTTTTTCAGGAACTTGGCATGTTTTCATTGTATCTCATCTGGAGAACAACTCCATGACTTCAGAAATTTCAAATTAAGAAGCTAGTGAATGAGCATCCTTTCCTTTTCCTGCGGAATGTTTGTCTGTCTTTCAAGGTGTGTCCTAAATTCCAGTGATATACTTAGCAACTTTTAGATTGGCTTCCATGGATTTCTATCTCTGTTAAAAGTATCTATCTAAAATGTAAACAACTAATGTAATAATTGCTTAGACTTATTCCATAGTCAACAAAAAAACCTAATGTTTATAGATAGCGGTTCACTAATGTTGTCACCAAACTCAAGTTTGGCTCAATATTTAAAGTTTTCAATCTCTCTCCCTTAATCCAGGGACCTTAATTTTGCTTAATTTTGAATTAGTCCAGGTTGCAGCATTTAACCTATGTTAACCGATGTCATGCTTTTTAGCAAAACACACCACAAAGGAAACTCAGGGGAAAATTTCTGAGCCTTGTACAGAATAATTAGAAGTTTTCCACGTCATTTCTAAACAGCATCATCCAATAACTATCATTCAAACAATAATGGGTATTTGGAGTTAGGTTTCTGCAGGTATTTACTCTCTGAGGATGTAATTCATGGAACAACATATAAAGGAGTCGAGCAACAGAATATGTGAGGCATTTCCTATCTCTCAGTGTAATTTCAGAGAATCCTTCAGAAGACACAGAAGTTACAGTCGTTTGATCTCATATCAATCCCAAACACCTTTGTCAGGAAATCAGTGTGTGTCAGCAGGCTCTTCTTTGACCATGGTGGAGCATTTTACCTACAGCAGGTATAATTAGCTGAAATGAGTCTTAGACCACTTGTACTCTCTTCATTGCTCTAAAGGGTAAGTACAGTCCATGGCTATTGTATCTTAGAAGATGATATGCAATTGCCATAACCAGCCTATCTGCTATCCTTTAAAGTTCAAGGAGTCTTCTCAGAATAGTGATTTCCAGAGATATAGACACTCTCAACAACTGGAGAGGAAAGTCGAATTACTTTTGCACTTGCTATTTTATATTAATAGAAGCAGTTTAGGAAATGGTGGACTTTGTTGTTAGTCCACTAGAGATGTCCATTTAACAGGAAATCACATTTCAAAAAGGTGAGTTCTCAGATGAATGGAGTAGAACAGAAAACATTACAGGCAAAGACAAAGTCACAGTACCAGTAGGTGTTTCAGAGTTGCAGTATGATCTGAAATACCTTGCTTTGTACTGTCCAAAAAGATGGAATATTGTGCAATAAAAGTGGAGTCAGAGAAGAATGATAGTAGTGGCTATGGGCACAAAAACATATAAGCAACTTCTCTGAAGAAGGATTGAAAAGACTGGGATTTTTCCTTTGAAAGAAAAAGTATAAAAAGTAACAAATAAAAATACCTAAAATAATAAAAGCATGTTGGAAGGTGTCTCTCTCTCCATAATTCTTTTCCCCATCACTAAAATAGGGTAAATATACTCTAGACCATTTATCTGGAGTTTCAGAATGAGAAATAAGGCATGACTAAAACCATCAAAGCCTTCACGAATATACCCTCTAAAAAAGATTACAGATCCAGCAGAACACTTACATTCATGATGAAGTTTTGATAACCTTTGAAATAGCCCATTGATATTGTAAGTTAGTATATGTCTGAGTGGCATAATAATCAGGAGCAGGGAAGATGGATCCATTTCTATCCACAGCATTTACTTGCATTGCTGTTAATGCAGCTATTTGCCCTGATCACCTTGTTGCGGATTATCTTTGGCCAGCGAGGTGATTGTCCTTCAGAATTACACCCGTATGCCACATTAGTTCCAAAGGACTTCACTATTATTAATGTTGTTATCATGGGAATGAGGAAAAAGCTGTTGTCAGTGGAGTCTGGCATACATGGCGTGCTTCTACCAGTACTATTTCTGTTAGGAATGTGATTTTTCTACTGAAATATTTATGCTACTACCTTCTTCAGTGTGAGCACAGCTGTAAGACATCTGTATACGTGTGTGTACTGGAGAACAGTATAGTCTCCTTCCCTGTGGGGAAATAGATACACTAAGATAGGACCTTTATCCTTTTACATTCTTGTGGGGATGTAGATACAATTAAACAGTGAAATCTTTCTGCGATGAATTGTACACTAATATCTGAACTTATTAACTACTGCAGAACTGGAAAGGTGTTACTATTATCCAACACAGGTTCATAGGCACAAATATATTTCAACTAGAAAATAATTTAATAGTATGTCACTCTGATGTATAAGAGCTTAACATCAGGATTAGTGATAACATGGTATGTAATGGCATTGATTATACCATTTAGAAAGGTCTCTGAGGACTTAAATAGGATTTCCACATAACATTCATTTTCAAAGTCCAGTATAGCAGAAAAAAGTACATGTTAATCTTTGAGTTAACTTGTTTCCCTAAGCTATCAAAGTGGTTCATTTACTAACAGGTATTTCCAGGTTTTCCCTTGCTGCTGTCAGCAATAGGCAAATAAGTTGCTCAGCATCTTAGTTTGCACCATTTGTTTTGTTCAAGGTGTGCACTGCTGCCCCATGTTTCCTTTTAATACATGCCCTTAGTTTGAAAAGAATATCTACCTCAAGTGCATAGGTGCCCTTGAATAATAATTAGCAGTGCAATTTGGTAGAGACACAGAAAAAAGAACAAATAACTATCAACTTTTCCATTCAGCAGAAAAGTTTCAGAAAGGGAAAAAATTGGTCTTATGCTTGCCACACTGAGGCTAAGGACATTGGAGATCAGTTCCTGGGCTTGCTACATTTGTTTTGAGAAAAACAGTAGATCACTTTGGTAGGTTAGTGGTCAACCTTAGTGCTACTTCCCTATCAGTTATATGGTTCAAACATCTACTGCACACATAGAATCAGAATATCCTGAGCTGGAAGGGACCTATGAGGACGATCAAGTCTGACCCCTTGACATCTGGGATTAATCACAGGCCAGGCTGGTCACCAGGGAGAAACTCAATCCTCAAGACCTGAGATGGGATTTAACTGTTCTGTCTGGAGGATGTGATGGTCACTTTCCATTGTTTTAGTCCCCGCCCATAAAATAAGGCAAAAATACTTTTTTCTCCTAATGTTTGCTTGCCTTCATTAGGCCCTATTTACAGGTTCAGAGGTTAATCGTCTGGTATAAGAGTTAATCCAAGCTAATGGAAGCTAAAATTGTCTGAAGGCTTTGTCTATATATCACATTGCTTTAAATTTTTATTTTCACATAGTCTGCAGCATAAGGTAATCATTAACTAGTTATGTTAGTTTAATCTTTTACCAAATTGATTTATAGGTACAGTGCCCATCTGAGAAGGGATTTCAAGCTTTTGGATTTTCTGTACAAAGGCAATAGAGCTACTCAGCTCTCACCTCTTCCAGAATCCATTTGCCTTTTTGCTGCTTCCAGAAACGAAGCAAAAAGTCAAAATTAAAATGTTTGAACCATTCTAAGTTAAGGAAACAAGATGAATGTGCTCAGCTCTGACTATTAGCTCAGCTTTCATCTTCCAGCCAATTACACTCCATTGCTGACTGGTGAAGTCAGGACTTTGTTGTTTTCTTACAGAAATAAGAAAACACTATACCTACTCTTACTCTTTTATCGGATTGTGCAAGATTTACCACTCACTTGTCCTCAACCTGCTTAAGTTTAAAGGTGGAAGTATAGACTTTGACATGTGAGGATTTCCAAAGAAAATAACAATGCAACTATACTGGTATAGCAGCCCAGCTCCTCCCAAGATGCATGGTTTTAAGAAGATAACTGAGAACAGGTGACATCTCAGTAGAATCTGAACTACGTAAAGCAGAACTGGTGGGCGAAAAAAATTTCCATTTTGAAATAAACTTTCATTTTTCAGATAAATTTCACTTCAAAGAACACCAAAAAAAAAAAAATCAACCAGTATTATGGGATTGAAATTCTGCAGCCTTTCTTTTTGGGGGGGGTAGTGGGGGGGAAGGAAGATGTTTTCTGGGACCCAGAGCTGCTGGCTGCTATTAGCACGGGAGTATTACATTCAGCACCACTGAACTGCAGTGATGTATTGCTCAGTGCAGTAGTGTTGCCCCTCACATTGTCCCAAGACCTGCAGGCTCCAGAGCTGTGGCACAGAACCACAAGCTGCCTGGCTCAACACAGCCCTGCCCCTCACCTGAGCTGGGGCTCTCTGGGTTGCTAACCTGCCTACCCTATATCAGTGAACAGTGTGTCATAATGTACCCTTAATCTTTCATTGGTGTTGCCTTTTGTATTTAATTCCAGCCAGGAATTCTTTAGATATACACAAAAATGCAGTTATCTGAACAGTACTATGAAAGCCCACAGTGATCCAATAGAAATATAATTGTGTGAAAAAAAAATTAATTGATTTAATGCTATAGTAAAAGGATTACCATAGCAATAAGGATCAAGGTCTAAGATATCTGCTGGGCAATTAGCAGTCTGGCTACATTAACCAAAATTTCCAGCTGGTCATAAAACCATAAATCCTAAGTTATGACTGTTGCTTTTCCACAGGAAATGTCTTTGGCTAATTTTCAATATAAATAGTAAAATTAAAAATTGTCTGAAGACTTTGTCCATATATCACATTGTTTTGTGGCTTTAACTGCTCGTGGTTTGTAACATAAGGTAAGCATTAAACTGCCTCACTTCATATACAAATTTGAGATGACTATGTACCTAAGGATGAAAATCTGCTTTGCATGTTTCCCAATGCATTATACAGTTGCATATTATCTTCAATAAATATTTTCCCCATTTTAATGGCTATTTAGAATCCTCAAAAATATCAGGCATCTTATTAGTTGCACTGCAATTAAAGACCTAAGTCCTGAGATGTTTTACACCTGAATGTACAGACTGATAATGAATGTGGAATTGCTCATTCTACAATTACCAGTAACTACGGATGTAAGGTCCTGTTGTATAGCACAGAATTTTGTGTGCAAGAGCTAAAAATATAGTCTTTTTGTTGACTGGCAGAGATTTTTCTGTCACTACAGACCAGTTAATAAAGCCATCGATTACTTAAAAGTGTAGCAGAACACTAAAAAATTCCCTGGTGTTACAGAAGTGGGAGAAATTGAAAACACAAAAGACGGCAAAATTAAATAAAATAAAAATCTGGCTTATACTTCATTTTTAGTATGATTTGGGATATTTTATTCATAATTTAAAAAAACAAAGCAAACAAACAAACAACCACCAGAAAGTCTGTCCAGAGGAACAAATGATAAACAACTTTTAATAATATTTATTAAAATCTTTAGTAGGTAGGGTATATTCATAGTAAAATAATGATAAATTAAGAGATTGTTCTTTGTAAACTAAAGAGACTAGGATAGATTACCAGTCAGTCAAAACGGAAGTGGGAATCAGTCAATAGTGCAAAACAGAAAATATTAGAAACTTTTTATAACAGTTATTGAGAAATTAGTTCAACTGGCTGTAATAGAAGAATGAAAAAGGTGAATGTCTGAAAAAAGTTCCTGACCCTGCAAATATTTACACATGGCCCAGCTTTAAGCAGGACAATAGTCAGCTGGCTTAAAGTTCAACGAGTGCCTAAGTATTGGCCAAATCTGGGGCAAAATGGCAAAAATAAAGGAATGAGGGACTGCTGACACAAGTAAAATGTATTCAAAGAACTAATAAAAGGGACACAAGAAATCACCTTGAAGAAAGGGAAACATTTCTTGCATTCGGACATTGGGACTTGGCTATCAAAGATGACTTTTTTTTCTGTCTTGTCCCCCTATCTTCTCTCCTTGGTGCATGGTGGATTCAGGCTGCAGCCCCTTCAGGCAGGTAACCTGTGTCTTCTCACTTGCTTGCAAGGCAGCAAATGTAATTTAGGCTGCTATGTAAATAACAACAGCTGAAGGATTACCCAGCAGAGAAAAAGGATGAATAATTTGATGGTGGCTGCCTCAGATTCACAGGGAAATTAAGCTATTTCAAATAGCAACAGCTTCAGTACTGAACTGTCTATGGAAGAGAGCTATTATTATTAAAATTAGTAAACATTTCTCCTTCACTTTTTTTTTTGGTTATACCATATTTCCATAAAGTATTTTGTTCTCTTTTTTTAAAGGAAGAAAAGTGTAGTGTGTTACTGAATAACACATACAAACTCAATCACTCACAGAGGGCATGTATACAGCTTTAGGAGTGTGCATGATAATCCATTTACAGCAAATACCACTGTCACTGCACTTAAATGCCATTTAAAGGAGGGACAAAGTTCACATCACGCTTACAGTGTCTCTTTTTCCTTGCCCTCCTTTCAAGCCGCTGACTTAGCTTCTCAGGTGTCTCTTGGGTTTTTATCACTCCTACTATCATAGGAGACTCTGAATAGAGATGAGACTAAACTATTTTTAGATAGTAAGTAGATCTGTGCAAAACTCAGTTATTTCATGTCCCAGGGTTTCATGCAGTCTTTTGGCTTTTGATTTATTTGATCTCACACATTCTGAGTTATGCTTTGAATTTTATGTTCAGATAAATCCAAAAACTCAAAGCAAAATTCATCTGAAAGTGCCAACACCCTCTTGCCATTGCAGACACACTGCATGAAAGAGCTAGTTGTAACTGATTTCAGTATTTGAACACAAAAGCATAGTCCAGACCTGGTTCACTATAAAATTTTACCAGCATTACCTTAATGTAACCCAAAATTTGAGGGTTTGGCTTCAGGATGTGTTGACCATTGGACTCAAGATACAATGTGAAACTTTTTTGCCTACTTTAAAACCTACTGAGTTTTATAATGAAAATCCTACATCATTTACATTTTCAAATGAGATAAAACAGAGATCACAGTTTGTACTTTTTAAGGGTAAGCAGATACTTAGCAGCATACGTATGGAGGAGATCCACAAGGCTTAATAAATGAATGATGAAAATGTCATCCTTGTGGAATTCTGAAAATTTCCTTTGTGCTCTACATGGAAACCTTTTCCTTCCCCTTCCCCTTGTTGTCCTCTCCTTACTTGGTAAGATCTGCTGTTATATTTTGTCTTAAGTCTGTAAACTCTTTGAAGAACGGAACGGCTTTTTGCTAGTTTATCACTGCACTGTTTAGCATAAAGGATTTAGCATGAAGGCAGCCTTTAGCTTTCATACTGTAGCACAAAAAACAGACTCATCTCCAGAAATACACAGTGGGGCTGGACCTGCCAGATGCACCACATTTAAAAGGAAAGTATTCAAACCTGAAAAGAATTCCCCATTTCCCCATAGGGTTTTGCACTTAAGCAAGATGCGGAGAACCTGTCTCTCTGTCTTCTGTAGTTGGCATTTCCACTTCTTGTTCCTGGCACTGCATTAAATTCAAACTCTGTCCCTCAATATTCAGCCCTAAGAAAAATCCTGAAGCAGCAGAATTACTCTGCTTGGTTTCTTTAAGCAAGGCTTTTAACTGAGTGCCACTTTTCCCCTCCAGACACCACAGCTACTCTTTGTCTTTGGCCTCAGGTGAAGTACTTGTTGATTTTTTTCATGCATGCTTGCAAGTGGGTGAGCTACAGCTAGTCTAATGCCTTTCCATGTCTCCTCCAGTGCTGCAGCTCTTCCTTTTCTCTTCCCCGTGCTGTATGCTGCCTCCTCAGACCTGTGGAGATTAAATGCATGCTACACTGCCAGCTGTTTTGAATGCTGACAAGAGCCTTCATTTGTTTGGAGGCAACACACACTCTCCAACTCTCTGCACAAGTTCAGTGGCAGACTGATGCCAGGGGTCTCAAATGTTTCTGGAATTCACTCTTAGTGCTGGGGACATGTTTCTAACAGCAGATTCTGAGTCTCGGTAAGTCTGAGTACGCTGTCGCAGTAGGGCACTCATTCAGTATAAGGTATGGTGAATAACAGCAGCAGTTATTAAGCACAGTTTTCAGAGTAACCTCCATTTACCAGGTCAGGGCCGCAACAAATGAATAAAAATAGCAGATATGAAGTAAATGTTTTTCTTTGAAAGGTTGAGCTAATGCTCAACCCAGCTTTCTTCCTTACAGAAGATATTCTCATTTAAGAGCATAATCCATATTACTTTGGAAGGATGCTCGGAACAAAGAATCTTCTTCAGCAGAGCTGCCTGGGAGGGTTGGAGAGTTCAACTGAGTTTGACTCCATTCTGCTCCTGACAACCAATGTTCTCTAGCTGCTGCACAGCAAATGTATACTGTCTACAGCATGGTACTCGGTGACTCCTAATGAAAATACCCATCCCACTCAAGCCTGTACCAACTTTCTGCAAATTAAACAGAAAATTCTTCTAGGAAAAGGATTGATAATACTACACTTTTTCATAGAAAACATTGAGTTTACAGAAAATTCTATGCTCTTGAGAAGTCAAAACTTTAAGACCATGCATACAACCACCCATTTAGAAAGAAAAAGTCACAATCATGCACACTCCTCAGAAACTGCATAATTTACTTCAACTTGTAAAGATGCACTGGTCATTTGCTTCATTTATTCTGCTGTAAATTCTTTCTGCCCAACAAACACTGCCATATGGAGCCCCATAAAAATGTACAAAATTCTAGGCTAATATCAAAGCTGTGAACCTCTATTACTTTCCAAAAATTTAGAAATAACATGCTTGATTTTTTAAAGATAAAATTAAAATTAAAGTAGCCAATCCTTTGAAAGTATGCATGCTTACACATAATGTGTCACTTTAACCTTACATTTATAGAAATACCAGCCTTCTGGCTCCTACTGTTTGCATAGGGAAAACATTCACAGAAAAAGAGGTCCATTTCTCTTATGCATGACTTAGCAGTCCTCTTGGCTTGTAAAGAAATTTCAGGAAAACACCCCCAATAAAGTCTAAACTTCATGTATCATGTAGTAAATAATACTGCTATATCTATCATATTCTACACATATATATTTAGAATTCTGGTCTTTTTCTGTGTTTTGATTGCCATAGGTCTAAGTAAAAAACCCATCTGCTGAAGCCTCTGTGTTCTGCATCTAACTCGAGATAACCATGGTTACAATGCCAAGTGCTAAGCATGAAATTGCAGGCTTTAGATGCAGCAAAAATTATATATTGGCGCTCTGGCATACACAGACACATCTGCACCAGATCTCGTATTTGTGTACTAAGAACAGACTGTTTACAAGATAAGGTGACTGACATTCTCAATTACAGATGCATACCTCTAGATAAAAGAAGATTACTATTTGCATAACCTGATTGCTTACTCAAATATTATACAGTGCTAGAGCTAATAAAAAGATTTTAATAACTTTGAGACCAAGAGGTAATTTTTTTTCTTTTTGTTTGGGGTTTTTTTTGGTGGAAGGCAAACGATACAGTTTCTTGCAAGAGAGATCTCTCCCAGTCTCTCTATACATATATAATTTTACATTAACTGGATAAACATATTCATACATACACATCCACACTCTGGGAAAGGAGAAAGTGCAAGACATACTCGGGTATAGGACTTGAAGCAGAAAGAATTCTCAGAATTTTTCTCATCACTTGAGAGAGAGATTTTCATGCTGTAATTTAACACAGGTTTGGTTTCCTTATAAATTAATTCTTTGGATGTGACAATTCTAAAAGAAAAAAAAGAAAAAGGAGTAGAGAGATAGGACCAGGACTGGTTTAGGTTCTTTTCCCTAATTCTTTCCTGCAGCATTTTGCTAATGAGATACACAGTAAAATTACATCACTCATGCATTATTTAACAACATGCTCTCTGGAATTTCTACAGCTTGAGCTTAGATGACTCATGAGCTTGAAATCAGGGCAGCTCTAGGCATTTTAGGTTTCAGAACATACAGAAACTGTGTACATGTTTTTCTACATCCATTATTTTTCAATAACTGGATTTTTTTTTTTTTTTACTTGAACTAGTTGCAGAAATGAACACGTCCTTGGAATGACAGCAGAAAAGTGATCTGAACATAATAACTGATTTTTCACAGTAAGATGTGGTGTTCAGGTAAAGTCCTGGCAGTTAGATGCAGAAATCTTCACGTTGGCAAAAATCACTATGATTTAATGAGTAAGAAAATTTCACAATTTAAGAGAGAAAATTTGCCCAACTAGACTAGAAAATAACAATGTCAAATATGTATGTAATTGTGTTTACATGTCAAATATGTATGTAATTGTGTTTACAGAGCCAGAAATTCACTTACTAATGCCCATCCTCCAAAATGTAGACATGTGTCAATATTATGTTACTAGCAGCTAACGACAAACAGCAGTGCATTTGCTACCACTAGTAGCATCTAACCTGTATACCTGTTTTCCTGTTAGGTATGTTCTCTAGAGCAAGCTTGGGTGCTTTATCAACTAAACTAACTATGAAGGACACATCTGAAGTAAATGGCAAAATTAGATTCCCCCAGCTGGCAGTCTTTAAGTTTAGAATCTAACAAAACTAATGGTAAAATGCAGCGTAACATTCAGTGAGGTCTCTGCCTCATAATCACATCTCAGATGATTCACCTGCAAGTAGGAGGGCAGCTTGATAAAAATTAGTGACACATGAAGAAAGCAAAAAACATTTAGAAAATTAAGTACTACAGGTTGCTCTTGCTCTGTGCAGTGTCAGAGCACATTTTAAGGCCAAGCTTTCCTTCCACAAAGTGGCCTGCAAAAAGGTGGTTGATGTCCTATGAGGAAAATTCCTTCTTGCAGTCCTAGTCATTGGGAAAGCCCCCTCAAGAAACTGTCCAAATGCTGGCTGCCATTAACTGGAAAAGGCAAAGACCCTCACACAAGCAGGGACAGATTCTGCGGGGCACAGCTTCTTTCTGCTGTTTGACATCTGGGTGTGCAGTGGGTGGGGGGAATTGTGCAGCCCAATTCCCTCCATTAGCAACTATTCACGTTCACTGAGCGCTGTAGAGGGCAGCAATAAAATTGTCATGAACCGGTTTGACAGTTTGTTCATCCTTCTGCTCAGCTGACACTGGGAACGTGTCCTTCAGCTGTGCCCTGAATATCAACTGAAGTGGGACATGACATTATAATACATATATACGTGCACTTCTAATATTGTCATAATCATACCCACCCAGCAACACCATTTGTGGCATCAGATACTGAGTAAAGCCCTATGCTTTCAGGCACGTTGATGTGACATGGAATCCACTTGATCAGCAGAGGAAGCCAGTTACATAGGTGAAGGTCAGATGCTGGCCTCAAGACGGTTCAATCCAGAGATTGCTCCCTTGGCAGGCTATCTCAATGGCTGCAGTATTACACAGAGAAGAAAAGGTGTCTTCCCAGATAACTCAGACCTAAACCAGACAGACCTCTTCTCGTCACAGGCAAACTTGAAGTGAAAAGGAAAGCAGAGAAGCCACAGAGAAGCTAGTATAACATGTTTCTTCTGCTCCAAAGCCCCACTGACACGGGCAGCTTGTAAGCTGCACACTCAGTTTTGGAATAATCTTCAAAGTCACGGCACACAGCAATCATGCAACCTAGAAGGCCCCAAAACATGCAGGAGTTTCATGGGGATATTTTTCTTCCTGCAGAGAAAAAAATATATTTAGTCCTCTGGAGTGATTTCATGTTTACTTATTAAAAGATAAGCTTCTCACATAGCTGAAGGGGTTACAGTGCAAAGGTTGTCTTGGCTGGGGCAGCAGGGAGACACGGCCAGGGACAAGACCCTGTGTCACAGCCAATCTCTTGTAGTTCTGTACTCCTTTAATGAGACAATGTTAAAATCTAGTTTATTTTCCCTTCTAAAGTTCATTAAAATGATTACCTTCTTAAACTCTCACCACTTCACTATGTCAGCATTGACTTTGTCTTTATAATAAAACCAATGGGACTTTATCCTGACATTTGTTTGTGTAGGATAGTTCATCCTATTTACCTGTTCGGACAGTTGTTTTTGTGGCAGACTGTTCTTTCAGAGTTTATCCATCCAGCTGGACATTTGTACAGGGTCCAGCTCTCTGACTGAATTGCCATCACCTTGGGGCATTACTGCAATGTAAACAATACACAATCATTCATCCTGTTCAAGGCCTACGGGTGACAGCACATACAAAATCAATATGACAAACAAAGAAGGAGCAGCAGAGAGTAAAGCACCAAAGATATATGTAAATGCTTGCCAGACTCTTAAACCTCAATGAGATGCTTTCTTATGAGGCACTGAAGCTGTGTGTGTATAGGATGACAGAAGGCTGTAGTCTTCAGAGCAATAGAAACCCCAGAGTACTGGCAGATCAACAAGAAATAATTAGAGAGAAATATGCAAGTTAAATGAAAGAAAACTCCATATTACTCCAAGCTGTGCTTATAGAGAGAAATACATATGCTTCCAGAATTTTAAACAGACCCATGAAAAAATCTGTTTTCATATAGTAAATTACAAAAAATGGAAGCAGTTTGTATCTTCTTATGCTATTGGAGCCTTTGACAGAGTCAGCAACAGACTAGTGACACAACTGAGTAGATACAAAGATCTGGAATTGCTGCCATCCTAGCCTAGCCTAGTCTAACCCCAACACTAAGTATTGGTCATTATTCACTCTGTACCACAACCTTTCCCAAAGGCTATAACAGCACAGTGAGATCATAGAGCAGACCAGATGAGCTTGTCATGTAATTGTCACTAAGGAAGACACATTTATGACAGAAGCAGAACCAGTGCAGCCAGTTCTGCAGTCCCTCTCAGGGAGCACTGCCTTAGGCATGTCAGATGCAAGGCAGGCAGGACTTGTTGCATGCAGCGTGTAGGTTAGGACCACATTCGAGAATTAACATTCAAGAATTTGTCTTCTTTCAGTCCTTCTGCTGTAGCCATAGTTTCTGTTCTGATGACTCTCAGATATCTTTCTTGACTTTTCAAGCAATTTCACAATGATGTTATAGCTATTCAGACTCTCAGTAACCCAGAAGTAAGGTTTTTTCATAAGGATATTCATAGATTTTCTATTAATACAGAAGAAAACACCTTTATTATTCAGCAGTATGCATTATCTGCAGATATAGACAAGTAGAAGTTTACTTCAAACTTTTCTTTTGCTGAATACCTTGGTATCTGAGCTCTGCCACTGCCTGCTCCCTCTCACCCTGCAGTCCATGTTGCCCCATGATCCCCACATCACTGACAAGGGCCCAGGAACATGAGCAGAGGAATTTGGTCAATTCAGAGCTGCCTTGGAAGGGAACCCACACACTAGGATTATCTGTGGATAGCTTCTTAGGAATGGTATTTTAAAGGGGCATACATAATACAAACTTCCCAGGGGTACCTCAGAACCTAGAAACTCTGTGGTGTGGGTTTTCCTGAGGCAGGGAAATGCCAGGGGAGTGGAGAGACCCGCCAGGAGCCAGCAGCTCTCGTGGGAGACCCTGACGAGGCCTGGGTGTTGCCAGAGCAAGCGCAGACTCCCCTACACCTACAAAAAACAGCCTGGGGAACACAAGTGACCAGGAGCGCTGCCAACAGGATGGACAAACAGTGCATGGCGCGTCAGCCAGGGTGTGGCGCATCAGTTTGCGCGTCAGTTTGCATGGAAGAGCATGCGGGAAGGGCATCGTCACCCTATCAGCTCAAGAGGTGAGCTCAATCGGTGGTCTTCACGCTCTCAGAAGGAGCTTAGCTATGGTATCCACATGACGGAAAGCTACGTCCTCTGCACTCACCCAAATAGATGTGGCAACCCAGACAGAACTCCCACAAAAACATGCAGCCGTCCAGGTCTCAGGCTGCAGGGAGTGCCAGAATCTTTCACTGGTAATGGATGGCAGTAGTGAGAATAGCTGTGTGAGGTGTGACCAGGTGGATGATCTGCACAGCCTGGTGGCAGAGCTATGAGAGGAAGTAGAAAGGTTAAGGAGCATCAGGGAGTCTGAGAAAGAGACAGACTGGTGGAACCATACTCTGCCCTCCCTGAGACAGAAACACGAACAACCATCAGAAAAAAACACGAGATCAAGGGGATCCTGTATCTTCCCCCCACCAGACTGAAGGCAGTAGCTTAAAGGAAAGGAGTGAATGGAGGCAACTCCACACTCGGTGTGGCAGGTGAAGCCCCTCCTTGCTCACCTTGCCTTCCCAAGTGCCTCTGTACAACAGGTATGAGGCTTTGTATGTGGAAAGCCAGTCAATGGATGATGTGGATGGCAGTCCATCTACACCAGAGGTGATGCCAGGGTCAGAAAGGCCAACCACCTGTGTCACGACCACCTCCATGAGGAAGTAAAGATGGGTTATAGTTGTAGGTGACACCCTTCTGAGGGGAATAGAGGGTCCAATATGCAGGACAGACCCTCACCTTAGGAAAGTCTGCTGCCTCCCTGGGGCCTGGGTTAAGGACATCACTGAGAAACTTCCTAGCCCGGTACGGCCCTCAGACTATTACCCATTACTGCTCTTCCATGTGGGTTGTGATGAAGCCACAACACAAAGTCCAAGGGCAATCAAAAGAGACTTCAGGGCCTTGGGATGGTTGGTAGGGAAATCTGGAGCACAGGTTGTTTTTTCCTCTCTTTCCAGTTGTGGGCAGCGACATTGGAAGAAACAGATGCACCCAGTCTATTAATACATGGCTCCATGGCTGGTGTCACCACCACAATTTTGTGTTTTTCAATAATAGGATGGCCTACACAGCACCAGGCTTGCTGGCGTCAGATGGGATTCATCTTTCTCAAAGGGGGAAGAGGTTTTTGCTCACAAGGCTAGCGGGGCTAGCTTTTTGCTAGCTTTTTTTGCTTTTGCTAGCGGGGCTCATTGACAGAGCTTTAAACTAGGCTTGAAGGGGGAGGGGGATAGTATCAGGCTTGCCCATGACAATCTGTGGGGTGGCATACCAAGGTTAGAGGGATGTGGTGCTAGCAAGGGCCCTCAGCCTGTTGCTCTGAGACATGCTGGCTACACTGGAGCACACTTGAAGTCTTATGGAGATGAGCCAGGGGCTCCTGAGATAGTAGGACCCAACAGAGAAACACCAGTGAAATACCTCAAAGGAATTAATGGGTGTTCCTCTAAGAAGGTGACACAGCCGATAGCCCAGCTGAAGTGCCTCTACACCAATGCACACAGCACAGGCAACAAACAGGAGGAGTTGGAAGCCATCATTTCTTGATGTAGAGGGCAATGCCTCTGCCCCTCTTTCATCGTCTGCCCCTTCTGAACAGCCTGTAGACATCAATAGCCACACTCCAGTCATGGGATTCATCACACCAAGTTTCAGTAATGGCAACTAGGTCGTAGCTTTCTAGCAGCATCAAGAAATGGATAAACTGTGAAGAGCTGTCTCTGAAGAATAGCCACAAACAGGATGAAAGCTTATGGGTAAGAATCAGAGACCGAGGCAACAAAGGGAACCTTGTGGTTGGTGTCTACTACAGGCTGCCCGATCAAGGGCAGCCCATTGACAAAGTACTCCAGCTACAGGAGGCATCACTCTTGCAGGCTCTCGTCCTGCTGGGGGACTTCAACCATGCAACATGTGCTGGAAAAGTAGCACGGTAAGCTGTAGGCAATCCAGGAGACTCCTGGAATGCATCGAGGATAACTTCTTAAGCCAAGTAATACACAGCCCTACCAGAGAGGATGCGATACTGGACCTGATGGTCACTAATGCAAGTGAGCTAATTAGTGATGTCAAGACTGGAGGCAGCCTGGGCTGCAGTGATCATGCACTGGTAGAGCTCACAGTCCTGAGGGATATGGGTCAGACAAAGCACAAAGTCAAGAGCCTGAATTTTAGGAAAGCAAACTTCCAGCTCTTCAAGGAGCTAGTCAATAGGACCCTCTGAGAAACTGGCCTCAGGGACAAGGGAGCAGAACAGAGCTGGCAGATCTTTAAGGACTCTTTCCATAGAGTGCAAGAGCTCTCAATCCCCAGATGTAAAAGATCAGGAGAGGAAGGCAAGAGACTAGCATGGATGAGTCAAGAAGTGCTGGTCAAACTAAAGGGCAAGAAGGAAATGCGCAGGCAGTGGAAGCACAGACAGGTGTCCTGGGAAGAGTATAGGGACGCTGCATGGTTGTGTAGGGATGGGGTGAGGAAGGCCAAGGTGCAGCTGGAGCTGAACTTGGCAAGGGATGCAAAGAAAAGTAAGAAGGGCTTCTACAGGTATGTCAGCCAGAAAAAGAAGGTCAAAGAAAGCGTTCCCCACATGGTGAGCAAGACTGGCAAACTGGTAACNCCCATTACTGCTCTTCCATGTGGGTTGTGATGAAGCCACAACACAAAGTCCAAGGGCAATCAAAAGAGACTTCAGGGCCTTGGGATGGTTGGTAGGGAAATCTGGAGCACAGGTTGTTTTTTCCTCTCTTTCCAGTTGTGGGCAGCGACATTGGAAGAAACAGATGCACCCAGTCTATTAATACATGGCTCCATGGCTGGTGTCACCACCACAATTTTGTGTTTTTCAATAATAGGATGGCCTACACAGCACCAGGCTTGCTGGCGTCAGATGGGATTCATCTTTCTCAAAGGGGGAAGAGGTTTTTGCTCACAAGGCTAGCGGGGCTAGCTTTTTGCTAGCTTTTTTTGCTTTTGCTAGCGGGGCTCATTGACAGAGCTTTAAACTAGGCTTGAAGGGGGAGGGGGATAGTATCAGGCTTGCCCATGACAATCTGTGGGGTGGCATACCAAGGTTAGAGGGATGTGGTGCTAGCAAGGGCCCTCAGCCTGTTGCTCTGAGACATGCTGGCTACACTGGAGCACACTTGAAGTCTTATGGAGATGAGCCAGGGGCTCCTGAGATAGTAGGACCCAACAGAGAAACACCAGTGAAATACCTCAAAGGAATTAATGGGTGTTCCTCTAAGAAGGTGACACAGCCGATAGCCCAGCTGAAGTGCCTCTACACCAATGCACACAGCACAGGCAACAAACAGGAGGAGTTGGAAGCAATCATTTCTTGATGTAGAGGGCAATGCCTCTGCCCCTCTTTCATCGTCTGCCCCTTCTGAACAGCCTGTAGACATCAATAGCCACACTCCAGTCATGGGATTCATCACACCAAGTTTCAGTAATGGCAACTAGGTCGTAGCTTTCTAGCAGCATCAAGAAATGGATAAACTGTGAAGAGCTGTCTCTGAAGAATAGCCACAAACAGGATGAAAGCTTATGGGTAAGAATCAGAGACCGAGGCAACAAAGGGAACCTTGTGGTTGGTGTCTACTACAGGCTGCCCGATCAAGGGCAGCCCATTGACAAAGTACTCCAGCTACAGGAGGCATCACTCTTGCAGGCTCTCGTCCTGCTGGGGGACTTCAACCATGCAACATGTGCTGGAAAAGTAGCACGGTAAGCTGTAGGCAATCCAGGAGACTCCTGGAATGCATCGAGGATAACTTCTTAAGCCAAGTAATACACAGCCCTACCAGAGAGGATGCGATACTGGACCTGATGGTCACTAATGCAAGTGAGCTAATTAGTGATGTCAAGACTGGAGGCAGCCTGGGCTGCAGTGATCATGCACTGGTAGAGCTCACAGTCCTGAGGGATATGGGTCAGACAAAGCACAAAGTCAAGAGCCTGAATTTTAGGAAAGCAAACTTCCAGCTCTTCAAGGAGCTAGTCAATAGGACCCTCTGAGAAACTGGCCTCAGGGACAAGGGAGCAGAACAGAGCTGGCAGATCTTTAAGGACTCTTTCCATAGAGTGCAAGAGCTCTCAATCCCCAGATGTAAAAGATCAGGAGAGGAAGGCAAGAGACTAGCATGGATGAGTCAAGAAGTGCTGGTCAAACTAAAGGGCAAGAAGGAAATGCGCAGGCAGTGGAAGCACAGACAGGTGTCCTGGGAAGAGTATAGGGACGCTGCATGGTTGTGTAGGGATGGGGTGAGGAAGGCCAAGGTGCAGCTGGAGCTGAACTTGGCAAGGGATGCAAAGAAAAGTAAGAAGGGCTTCTACAGGTATGTCAGCCAGAAAAAGAAGGTCAAAGAAAGCGTTCCCCACATGGTGAGCAAGACTGGCAAACTGGTAACAACGGACAAGGAGAAGGCTGAGGTACTCAACAACTTCTTTGCCTCAGTCTTCACTGGCAACCTCTCTTCCCACACCTCTCGAGTGGATGGACCGCAAGGCAGGGACTGGGGGAGGAAAGTCCCTCCCACCGTAAGGGAAGATCAGATTCGTGACCACCTGAGGAATCTGAACATACATAAGTCTATGGGACCTGACAAGATGCATCCCAGAGTCCTGAGGAAACTGGCTGATGTAGTTGCCAAGCTACTCTCCGTGACATTTGAAAAGTCATGGCAGTCAGATGAAGTTCCCGGTGACTGAAAAAAGGGAAACATGACACCCATTTTTAAAAAGGGTAGAAAGGAGGACCCTGGAAATTACCGACCTGTCAGCCTCACCTCTGTGCCTGGGAAGATCATGGAACAGATCCTCCTACAAGCTATGCTAAGGCACGTGGAGGACAGGGAGGTGATTCAAGACAGCCAGAATGGCTTCACCAGGGGCAAGTCCTTCCTGACCCTTCTACAACCCTTCTAGTGCCCTTCTATGATGGAGGGACTACATCGGCGGACAAGGGAAAAGCAATGGATGGCATCTATCTGGACTTGACATGGTGCCCCACAACATCATTCTCTCTAAATTGGAGAGATATGGATTTGATGGGTGGACTGTTTGGTGGATAAGGAACTGGTTGGATGGTCGCATCCAGAGCGCAGTGGTCAACGGCTCGATGTCCAAATGGAGACTGGTAACAAGTGGTGTTCCTCAGGGGTCCGTACTGGGACCAGTGCTGTTTAATATTTTCATCAATGACATAGACAGCGAGATCAAGTGCACCCTCAGCAAGTTTGCAGACGACACCAAGCTGAGTGGTGCAGTTGACACACCTGAGGGACGGGACGTCATCCAAAGGGACCTGGACAGGCTGGAGAGGTGGGCCTGTGCAAACCTCATGAGGTTCAACAAGGCCAAGTGCAAGGTCCTGCACCTGGGTCGGGGCAACCCCCGCTATCAATACAGGCTGGGGGATGAGGGGATTGAGAGCAGCCCTGCCGAGAAGGACTTGGGGGTACTGATGGATGAAAAGCTGGACATGAGCCAACAGTGTGCGCTTGCAGCCCAGAAGGCCAACCGTATCCTGGGCTGCATCAAAAGAAGCGTGGCCAGCAGGTCGAGGGAGGTGATTCTGCCCCTCTACTCTGCTCTGGGGAGACCCCACCTGGAGTACTGCGTCCAGCTCTGGAGCCCTCAGCACAAGAAGGACATGGAGCTGTTGGAGCGAGTCCAGAAGAGGGCCACAAAAATGATCCGAGGGCTGGAGCACCTCTCCTACGAGGACAGGCTGAGAGAGTTGGGGCTGTTCAGCCTGGAGAAGAGAAGGCTGCGGGGAGACCTTATTGCGGCCTTTGAGTACTTAAAGGGGGCCTATAGAAAAGATGGGGACAGTCTGTTTAGCAAGGCCTGTTGTGACAGGACAAGGGGTAATGGTTTTAAACTAAAAGAGGGTAGGTTTAGACAAGATATAAGGAAGACGTTTGTTACAATGAGGGTGGTGAAGCACTGGAACAGGTTGCCCAGAGAGGTGGTAGATGCCCCATCCCTGGAAACATTCAAGGTCAGGTTGGACGGGGCTCTGAGCAACCTGATCTAGTTGATGATGTCCCTGCTCACTGCAGGGGGGTTGGACTGGATGACCTCTAAAGGTCCTTTCCAACCCAAAGCATTCTATGATTCTATGATTCTATGATCCTTAAAACTCACCGGTAATTATAATAAGGTCTATTTATTTTTTGAATTTTCTTTGCACCAAATTCTAGTCATGGAACAAAACATTGTTGGACAAATACATAACAAAATTATAGTGTCTGTCTTCAGAAGCTTATAATCTTCTGTAAGTTTTAAAGTAAAAAGCCAATAGATACCAAAAATCAAGACATCTACTGTCAACATTGTAAGCAAAAGTTTCGGCCCAGAAGCAGACACATTTCTTTACAATGTTTTCCAGGACATCTTTGCCAGGTAATATTTAAAGAGACATTTAAAGGAGAACTTATTTACCTATATTTACAAGGAGCTCTTCCAAATGACAAGTAAAATAGGAAAGAGAAGAAAAATGCTTGTCTGAAAATGTAACTAGTCAATGACAGTAGCTGTTATCTTAGGCCAGTGAAAGGTAGGGGCTGACCTCCCAGTACTACCTAGGAGATGATAGATTGGATGTGGATAGACCATGAAGGCTTTTGGATTTGAGGATTCATGTCACATCCATCAGCTAGTATTAAAGCATCTTTAATACTTCACCTCTGCCTGTATACTTGATCATTTATACTGTTGTATCTGTTTAAATTAGTTTGATAGCTCTTACAGATCCTTCCACATGTTTTAAAGGGTTTATGGACACCTTTGATACCATATAAATTATAAATAATAATAAAATATCAAGCTGTTTAAATTTTTATCACTGTAAGTGCTTCCTTCAGGTCATATTATGAGTACCTCCATTCCACAATGCTTAATCCTGATTGTATAAGAAATCAATAAATAAAAATATTACCTGGAATAATTTTCAGTTGAGAAACATTATTAAAAGCAGTAAACTGAAATTTTCTGGCTTTCATGGTTCTGAGATGTGTTTCTTACAAACTGACCTATTTTTCTAAAAAAAAAAAATAAAAAAGACAAAAGAAACCCCCACAAAATTCTTTTCTTGATCCCAGTTACATGTGCATGTCTTTGTGAAAAAATAGCTAGGTGGAAAAGTAACTTTTCCTTCATTGAAGGAAGAAACTGTTTGGCTTGCTTTATGTATTCAATGAGTATTCTCCATTTGTGAAGTGTTCTGTTGCAAGTGGCCCTTCAGAACACTCTGGGTTTTTAAATTACATCAATAACCAGGATTTCCATTTTTTATTTATGTCAAAAAGGTTTCACCTTTTTTTATATTTCCATTGTTTAAGGGGCATATATTGCCACTGACTTTTCAACAAAGTTCAGGATTAATTTTAGCAGAGTTTTTCTCTTTGATCAGTAGTAGACTATGGCCAAGAGCCAGATATAGATTTTGGCAGGAAGCAGCTGAGCCAATTTATTGCTTGCCCATGGTCAGGTCTGTACTGTGGAACTTCACAACCTCTACTGTTAAAACAGTTCATCCTGAAATAAGGATTTCTGCTCCTTCATTAAATGAATCGAAACCATTTGGAGTAAATGGCTATGACAAGGTTATTTTTCCTGCCCCTTCCTTAAAGGTGAGATTTCATTTGCATGATCCCATTCTGTGTATACTTATCCACTTTTCCTCTTCCATATCCCCCAGGAAAGCATGCACCATGTCCGAAAGAGAGTGGAGTCCTCTTCCATAGCTCAATGAATTAGAGAAACACTGGAGAACTTTGTCTTTTATGTGTTCAATCTTCTTGCATCACACAACTTTTTTCAGGATTTGTCCTAAGCAGAATGAAAATAATCTATGAGAACATAAGTTTTTTGCGCTCTTAGAAAACAAAGGAAACCCCCACAACAGTTGTCCGGTTAAGTAAAGAAAAATCATGAAATCTGGCTGGCCAAATTTCCATTGGATGTGCAAAACGGCGGAAACGAAAAGAGAATAAAAAGATTTTTTCCAGGAGTTTGTTTCCCATCCCCTCTTCACAGCATGTAAGTGCTTGTTCATCATAAAATATTGTTCTGAATTCGATTATGGAATTGAGAGACTTTTTGTCCCTTAAAATAGCAGACTGAGCTTTTTTCTCTTTTCTTCTTAGTATGCCCTAGTGGGCCTAATACCTAACACACACATATATTGATTATAAACAAGTCAAAATACTTGCGGTTTTTATGGGGAAATATTTGCTAACGAATCAATACAGACTTTCAGATTTATGATTCTGTTTTACAGAGTAATAGAATCTTTAATGTTTGGGTTAGGTAGATTTGTCTATTGGTACTACGTATTGTACATTAAACTCGACTAACAGGACAGGTTTTTTTCAAAAACAGAAACAAAAAGGCTCGTGACAAATTGGAAAAAGTCAGCAAAGTTTTGTTTCCTTTGATCTGCTCTGGTTTGAAGACTTTTGTGAATAGTACTTAATCAATAGATTGACTAAAATATATCAACATAATATTCAAGAAGCATGTGTTATTCAAGTTGGTATGTAGTTAAACCCAAATTATTATAACAAATCAAAAATCCTGGACTTTCAGTAGTTCATTTTAAAGCAACCTTATCTATTGGGAATGTTTTTTAATTTCATTCACCAATTGCCTAAGATTATTACACTTATATGACTATGGGAGAATTCTCCATTTTTTCAAAAAATATATTCTATGCAGCATGTCTAAATATTTTGAACAGTGCCACAAACGCACTTTAATGTTCAGCAACCTGATGCTTAATATTCATCTCACTTACAATGATGTAAATCAAGAGAAAATCAAGTGTGGTCAGAATTAAATTACACACAAGCATACATTATGTGTCAAGGTCACTTAGAAGTCTGCAGAAAAAGAAACCTCAAAGAGATTGTCCAAGATTCTCTTGGGGAAAAATTAATAGAAATATTTCAAAGACATACATTATTCTGGATTTTTACACCCCCATACATTTAGACAAGTTTAGACTTGTACGAAAAGAGCTTGAAACCTCTTCTCCACTAAAAAAAAAATAAAAAACCTAAAAAAATGAGAATGTTGTCTCTGTTCTTGTTTAGGTCAATCAATGCCAAAAGTGACCAAAGCAGACTCTCAGGCAGTCTAGATTTTCTCAGCTAATCCATATACTGCAAACATGAACCACTGCATGCAGACCTTTGGGAAGTGCATATGAAAGTTATCTAAACTGCAGACCTATAGGAACATCAGCAGCACCCTTGCTGGTCTTCAAAATGTAAAAAATAGCACTGCACTAATAAAAATTTTGAGGATAGAGTATAGGGAGTGATTTGCCACATAGCTTTTGTTTGGCTATTCCACCATGAATTATTAGGTGCTCCTTACTTCATCCAAACAATTCTGCACACACAGCATGGACTTTTTTGCAGATACAAACATGCAGCTTTCTGAAGAGTATCACACGGTGCTCTGTCCTGGTGGTGCATCGATGCATTATGGGATGTTCTGTTAGTACACTGCTTGCATTCATAGCAGGGTCTTCTTGAAGCCACTAGAATGAAGTGCTTTATTTCCAAGATTCACCTCTTTCTGAACAGGCAGACAAGAATGATTCATGCTATAATGCTGGCAGTCATTGAACCATGTAAGATACACACCTGATGTTTCAACACTGGGCGCTCTCCCTTTGGTGGCACATTCTGGCCGGTATGAAGGAATCCCAAAATGATGAGCCCGTTGCAATGAACACTTTTGTGGGGCTAAAGGAAAAAAATAGGATGATGCAGGAGAGCTTGCAGTGGACAGGTTATCAATTGTCTTTATACCTCTGCGGCAAAATCACTTCTTCACTTGGAGAACATCAGGCTAAGACAAGACTCCAGGAAGCAAGGGAAAGAGCTATTCAGAAAGGCTAAAGACAGATCAGAAATTATCTGAAGATGAGCACTGGAGTAAGTTGAAAGAACAGATAAACTGTAATGCCTGTGTATTCATCATTCTGTTTTGGGAAACCAACTCCCACCAAGCATTCTGAGCATGACTTTTATTTATGCCTCCCTGTTATAAATATACCTGGCCAGAACTACAGCTGGCATAAATCAGCTTGACTTCAATGGAGCAATACCAAATTGCAGCAAGTGAGGATCTGGCCCAATGGAAATATTGTATGTCCCTTTTGTGGCATTCTGCTGGTTCTGAAATCAATACTTCATTTATCTTCTGTCCCTGCTACAATACCACTCCTGCTGTAATTGTGTTGCTTTGAGCCTGCTGGACGTAGCAGTATTATGCAACTGAGGCATATTTTCATTAGCCAGAGAGCACTCATTTTTCAAAGCAATTCTCCAAAAGCTTTTATTTGTTCCACGCTCCACTTACTTAATATTCTTCCAGTTTCCTCTCACAAGCAAGTTGGTCTCATTAAAGGTAGCAGAGGGCTGAGACCTGACCCAGCTCTGTTCCCTAGCTGACACATCTTCATTTTCACGCGCACAGTGTCTAATTTCAAACAGCTGTTTATCCATTCCCATGTCCTACCCTGTGTCACTGTTTGAATAGGCAAAGTCAAATGCTGTCACTTATCCTTCCCATTTATTCTGTACTAATCAGAAAGGGGATATGCACAGGAATCAGTTTGCCAATAAATAAAAAGCAAAGACAATCACATACAAAAATAATGAATAATGTTTAAAGCCAGGAGCACACATACTCCTTGGGCTACACTGATATCACTGATGATACGGAGCACAGAATCTGGTAAAGAGAAGTGGGAAGATTAAAGACTTAAGTAAATATTAGTACAGTTAAAAGCATAGGAACAAATTAATACTAACAAAGCAACTGACAGTGTATACTAATGGAGGAACTGATAATGTATCATTCACCTCAGGAAATGTGTCCCCACTACATCCTTTTGAAAGATACTTTAACAGTGAGTAAAGAATAACCTCTAATATCTCACTTACAAGCTCTGAGTCACCTTCCATAATGCATCTACCTCCACCCACCATTTTTTAAGGGATTTTAGGATTCTACCTAACAAGTTTAGATGCCATGTGACTATCCCATTGCAATGTCAGACTTTTAGCCATTGAGAGCTTTGTGTATTCCTGTTCCTCTTCTGATTAGT
>VYZW01034092.1:612-12667 GCA_013401315.1 Balaeniceps rex | reverse complement strand
CTCTAGACAAAGAGACTGCCATGGATGTCAGATAGCCTCATCTGTATTATGCAGCCAGGTGATGTTTTGGGATTTTCAACATCACATAGCCATTTCAAAACTCATAACAAATACATTTTGAAACTAGATTTGATAGATTTGTTGTCCATGTGAGCTGTAAGTCAAACCTGTTATTCAAAAAGGCTACATAAACACAGTTTTGCTCTACTGAAATGCCTAAAGGCAAATGCTTAAGGCTCACTACTTGGTAAAACATTGCTCCCACTTTGTATTCACCAGCTTTGCAGTTTCCTCATCTCAGATGTGTTCACTATTTCAGAATGAGGTAGGCAGTCACTAATTTAGATTTCATGGAATTGCACACACGTTTGAAGACAGATCCAGGCAATCTCTTGAGGGAATCCATTGCCCAGAAAAAGCACAACACTGAGCTGTGCATCTTTGATGGCTGATTCTGTTTATTCCATAGAAAGAAAATGCCTAAAATCAACCAAATTCTCTTAATGTCTTATTAAAGTACTCATTTGTTAGAAGCTAATTTGTGTAAAGCGTCATATAGAGACAAGGCTTTCTTTCCTTTTTGACATTTGAGATGCCTTTGAGAGAGTCTACTGAGCAGTAATATTGTATTTGATACCTAAAGTGGCTTTTTGATGTGGTTAGCATCAAGATGTTCAAAGGAATCTCCAATATTAAGATGTTACCTGCAATTATCCTAGCAACTTCAAATACTTTGTATTGCTAATATTCTCCTGGTTTGGAAAAAAATACCAAAAGCCACCTATACCTACTTTTCTGTGTCCTATCACAGAGACAATTAAGGTTCGTTTCTTCAAATTTTACCTGCCAAATACTTCTTTGTCCTTAGATTTTTCTTTTCATATACCTAGTGAAAATCTATCAATTCATAAAATATGGTGCAAGAAGCCATTTTTTTCAGTTTACCTTTTTTTTTTTCTTGCTAGCACACTGAGTAAGAACAACATTCTTAATATTCATGGTAAATCCATCATAGTCAAGCAAAAAGCATGGAGTTCAAACATAAAGTATCGAGTACTTCAAGTGTCCCATTCCATGCTCAGAATAACACATACATAGCAAATATCTGGCAATATGTGAATAGTAATGAGGAAATCCAAAGAATTTGTGATTAGCTTCCTGACAGTTGGTAGAGGCAAGCTGAATGTTTATATTCCCTCATATTTAAAGCTTTGTCTGTGAATTTCAGTTCAAAGAGTTAGAGGGAAATCTGAGACCTATTACCTAAGAATGAAACTCAAAAGATATCTGGGCTGCCTGATGTTTTTAGGTTACCTGCACTTTGAGCAATTTCCACCTCCCCAGTGAATATGAATTTTCTCACCCCTCCTTCAGGTCAGCACTGACTATTCAGAGGAGCTTTATTGTGTACTATAGAAAATCTTCACAATTCTGTGTCAGAACTTCAGGGGAAAGCTTGTAAAAGGCTAAGCAGATCCTTCAAATTACTTGCTCAGGAAGAAAATCTCAAGTGAAGCAAAGGCTCAATCAGAAATGAGTATGAACACAGTTAAAATGGAAATGGAAAACAGAGCCATTTTAAATTGCTAGTTAATTAATAAAGTCAAAAGAATTCTCCTAGTATTCTTTAAAGAACATCTGTTGTCCCTGGTTAGTTTAGATATGCCAGAACAACAATGTGTTTTCCCTGCGTTCAACCATAGTCCAGGTGGCATTTGTGGATTGTTTACAGCAGAGAAAAGGAAACTGTCTTGGCAAGGATTGGACGTGTGGAGGCTTGGAGACTTAAAGCATAGGAGTGGAGTGGTCTTTTGACCTTGAGTTATCAAATACAAAGCAGGGAAAGCAAACAGAATGCTGCAAGAGGTTTCCACTAAAGGTTTTGTGCTAGCTAAGGTATTCAGGAATTATATTTAGCTGAAAAAGGATGAAAAAGAGCATCTCATTCCTTATGGTTAATTCTAGTTCTGAACAGTCTTACAGTACTGCTTGTGCATTTTTGTTTAGGACTGAGGCAAAGCTACCCTGAATACAACAGAGAAACAAGTGTGCGCATGGCATATATGAACCTGTTCACTCTCCACACCATTAGGAATGAGAACTGAGCAGAGTGAATGACTAATATTATTACCTGCACCCTCTTCAGAGGCCTGGGGGTTATTGTAAGGGTATGTGTGGACATGTGACCAGGATACTAGATACAGGTTAAGAAATTCTGGTGAGCAATCCCAGCTGAGGCAGGGGAGACTGTCTATGCCATTTCTACAATCTGACACCTGAGGACAGTCCGATGCACTGCTTATTGTGCACCTTGTGAGGCTGAGATTTTGTAAGAGGTTAGCATAACACTGAGGAAACTGTCACATTAAAGAGTAAGTCCCATGCCTTTCCCCAGAGCAAAATAAAGAGCCTGTAACTGTATTTTGAAGGTTGCAGTAGACAAAGTGGTGAGGGAGATGATTGACAAAAGTAAAGCATGTGGTCTAAGAGACCACTAAACTTGCTTACAATTGCAGTGAGCCAGTACTGGTGGGTCAGAGTGGGGATGAGGCTGAAGACAACCCCCTTTAAATAGATTGTAAAGAGTGAGAAGGGCATGATAACATATACTGCACAAGTTACTGCCAGATAGCTCCCAGATGATGAAGTTAATAAAGTTTTAGGCTAATTAAACCATATCCCCTGTGCTTTGTCATTCTTTCTGCATGTCCAGCACAATGAATAATTTAAAATAAGACTGAAAAATAGAGCTGTTTAACTAGCCTTTTAATCCTTTCTCAAATTAGTAGCACCAATAGCTTTTTCATTTCTCTTTATTTCCCTTCTAGCATTATTTAAAGCACGTTTGTGGTTTCCAGGTAGGTTTGCAGTTGATGGCCAAATGGGACTGCCATTTCAGCCAATACAGTATTAGTATCTCTTCCTAGCAGTCTGTCTTTTGATATGTGTAGTCAGCAGGATGGTCATTGGGGACCATATCTGACTGAATGCTGTTCTACTATATATATATCAAGCATGCACGTTGATTTTGTATCCTGTGTAGAATTCCCACCACTCATTTTACATGCTTCTCTTCCTAATGGGACAACCAGATGCACTAAACGAACATAAAAGTCATCCATCTTACTGAAAATACAGTTTAAAGATGGAGATATTTAAGCCAATTTAATGTCCAGGAGGAAGGACTGTACATAGAAATCTCCTTTTTTCTCCAGAACCTGTATAATGCAGATAACAGCAGTGAAAACTCCATGTCTGCAGAGAGCTGAGACAGAAAGTTTAGTGTCTATGAAGTTGTTTTTAACCTGTGGCCCGAGACCTCTACCAGACTGTGAACAATTTTTAATGAGTCCGTGAAGGGTAAGCAAAGAAGAGAAAGTTCCTCTTGTCAGGAGGCTTCAATTCAGTCCACAGATCTGTGCTTCTGCTGGAAAATGTTTGGGGAACTGCAAATCCAGAAAATAAAAGACCTGCTCTAGGCCAATTTAGTGTGTCACTTGGCTGCCGGGATGATCAAGAAAGATGATGCTGGTGACTGCTATTGAACACTATTGAACTGCTATGTTGACACATCCTCTGAGAAAAAGACAGAGCCCACTGATCCATCTTGTCTGCAGCACAAAATTACTATTGGGTCAGAATAATCACTGACATTGTTATCAGTCATTATCAATATGAATGAATCTGAGATAGAGGAAATAATATTAGCTTAATTCCTACCAGTAGGAAAGCACAGAACAGAAGAACTGAATCCAAACTAAGACATGATTTTTCAAAGCAATTTAATATTATGAAGAATGTTTAAATGTTCAAACTTCAGTTCACATTACTTTCAACTGCACTGGAGACACTGAGCACTTGTGCAGATCAGCCCTTGGAATATAGAGTCAAATATCCAGAAACCAAAGACTATGCAGTAAAAGGAAACTTTAGTTTTAATCTCTTGATTAATTGAAAGTGTCAATTGATGAAGCTGGGAACAAAAATCCCAATTTTCAGAGCACCATTCAATTGATTTAACTAACTGCTATTCCTTCTCTTCCTTCAGTAATTTTGAAGGACTAAATGGGCCTAAAAGGTCAAAGGTATAAAATGACTATATGACAGACAGCATTAGACTGTTGAATGATGCTCAAGTAATGAATACAGAGGCTCTAGAGTACTTGTTTACCAAGGGTTTTCTTTTTGATAGTATCTTTCCTTCCCATATTTTTACTGTAAAGATTTTTTAAAAAGAAAATTTCGTGCTTGATCAATTTACAGAAATGCTATTCTTTATTGGGGAAAAAAAAAAGAAATTAATTCTATTATTTCTAGAAGGGACAAGAAAAACATTCACAGGAGAGGAAAGAAAAAAGAAAAAAATGTTTTCAGTTGGAGCTGCAGACTCCTACTTGCAAACTCACTGCTAGAGAAAGGCAAACACATCACACAGCCTTATCAGCCCCTTCAAGACCTGGCAGATGCCAGAGTCAGGTTCTTTAAGTCAGTGCTGTTAGCTGCCCTTCTGGTCACGGGTCACAGTACTGTTACAAAAGATGAAATCTTAGCTAGCTAAATCAGTCTCTGTATTTAAACAGGAGGCAAAAGTAGAAAATAGATAAGAGGGAAAAAATCCTGAGAAGGCAAAGGAAGCATAAGAGAACTGTGGGGAAAAAAAAAATCCTCTTTTTGTTCTTGTTGTTCATAATTAAGTCTAATTAGAATCTTACAATTGCTTTAGATTGATTTCTAGCCCCACCTTCATTTTGAACAGCATTTGTAATGTTACCTCAGGCTCTGGATGACATTAGGAGGCATAGTTTGTTTTCAGTTTGTTACATTAACTTGTTTGTACTGCAGAAAATTTGGTTTGCAAGATTCTGCACAATTTGTGTGGCATTTGTGACTGTTTCCAGCTTATGCAAAATAAATACATAAATAAAGTGGGGAGATTAGCATCCTGCAAACAAGACTCTCCCTTACTGAACAGAACTGCAGAATTTCATGGAGAGATCAATTCTGCACAATGAATGGCACTGGGATGCTACAGAAAAGTAGTGGGTGATCTTGCAGTGAAACCCCATGAGACAGTGCTTGTGCTGAATCCCAGCTGCCATGATCCCAGCCCCACAAGGAGTCTCCCAGGACTCCTCAGGCTCTTCGTATCTCAGGATCCTTGCCTAAACACCCTGCTTCTCCTAGCTGCCTGTCTCAAATACTCACTTGGGCAGCCCCAGGTCTATTTGTCCCAGGTCTCTCCCTCATCTGTCACATCTTGGTCCTTCCCTTTCCTTGGTCCAGCTTCACACCCACACTCCTTGGCCCTTTTCCTGCCAGCCTGATACACCTTTGCAGGACTCCACATTCTAAAATCTGGGTCTCTGTCCTCAACCCCTGGTCCAGCAGACTTTTATGGGAGGCAAAAGACTCATATGTCATATCTTGCAGTCTTTCCTTCTGCTTCTTCCTCATCTCCTCCTGCTCCTCCAAGTAAAAGGTATTTGAGTATTTCAAAGAAAAGCTTCTGAATCATATGGACAAAACAACCTATTTTCCCCTAGCATCATTCTCAGAAAAGCTTGAAACATTACGATGCAAAGATTCAGCTGGAGGCAGAAATTGGCATGGAAAAATTCATCACAAACAGCTAGAGTCTGGCTGAGTTATAAGTAACTGAAAAAAGGCATGTATCAAGGAGAATGCTTGGCAACCTCAGTAATAGGCAATGCTACTTAGTTTTTCCTAAAATATGAATGCTCCTGACAAAGAAAGAAAAAAAAATGGTAAAAGCTAACTAAGAAATTCTAAAGATGTTGGCATACAAATATGGAGGGGAAGAAAGATTGAAAACAGCAGCTGCTGTACATTAATATGCAAAGCCACTTTTAGAATATTAGATGTACAAAAGAAAAAAAAATCCACCTGTGTTACTTGTGGATTTGCAAGCCTGCACGCTGGAGCAACAAGTGTGTTCTAACCTAGATGGCCAGGGGCCTGCGGATCATGGGTGTCAGGCCCGCCCCCCAATATTCAGCTCCAGATGTATCCTCCCTCCGGGTCAGGACAAGACCCACATGCAGCAATCTCCTCCCCACAGATCCCTGCTTCCAGTGGGAGGGAGGCTGGAAGGGGTTCACCTTGGCATTCCCTCCAATCTAGATGATGGACCTACCAGAATGGCTAAATATTACCATGGCGTATGTCTGCTCATCATACTTCATTTTTTCTAGCTGTTGCCCCCTAAACTGGCTCCAATTTCAATAATAGATATTATCACAAGTTTTGAGGGCAGGTGGCAAGAAGGAATATCAGAGCTGTCACCTGCCCATCACCCAGAGGTTTGCATGGCAATCTCCTCCTTTCCTAGGTGTTCTGCTCTCTGTGGTCCAAGGCCCGTTTTAGTGTAACCCTGCTGTGCAGCCTTGTTTCTGACCTCTGAGGAGACTGCTAAGTTGTGAGGGAGAGCTGTGGAGGTGCCTGATGCCCAGGGCTGGGGCTGCCCCAGCTGCCCCCCTGGCTGCCCTGCTCTTGGCTGGGACGGTGGGAGCCACCAGCCCCCACGGCACGGTGACAAGCCCAAGGTGTCAAGAGATAAAACACAGATGTGAAAAGGCAAAAAATCCTAAAGAAAAAATCAGGGAATTGTAGATGGCAACTCAACAAAGCTATTTTACGGAGCAGTAGGCATGGACCCCTTTGCACCTGGCCGATGACCTGGCCAGCAAAAACTCATCACACCCCTTACACAGGGTGGCGATGCTTAGCCTAAGAGTTCATAATACCAGCTCTCCGTTATGTGTGTTATCTGCAATATCTGCTTTATTCTTATAAACTGCACAGAATTTCTCCGTATGTGACAAAAAACACCCAGAAAAAGCTATCCAAGGAGGAATGGTGATAGCACAAGTATGAAAGCAGTCACATAAACAAGAACTCATAAATTTAAATGCAGGAAAGACTTCCTTTTTAAATATTTTGATGGTGCAGGGAAAACTTAAAATATTCATGTAAACAATGGTTAAAAGACCAGAATTTAGGACAGAATTTTGTGGTTACTCAATGGTTACTCTTCTTTTCCCCTCTTTTTCCTAGCATGACTTATTAACTCGGTCCTCAAGAAATGGCATCCCAAAGAAACCTTGACAAAACTGCATTGTAGTATTCGAGCTGATAGAAATGGAGATAACACAATGCAATGTAGAGGTCCAGAAGAATGCAGAGCTAATCAATTCAGCCACATGATTTTTCCAGGTTACATTAAATCAACAGACAGTTCATAGCACAGAAAACAGTAGCAAGATCCAACAGTGCATAATCATTTTAGGTCTGATTGTGCATTCTCTGCACACCCACTTGTACGGAAGTCATTAGACATTTTGGTGCATAAAGAAACTGGGATTAGGTCTCCTACAAACTCCATAGGAGCAAAAGTAATTAAAATTTATGACTTCACAGTCTGGCCATCCAGACAGCTGATCCAAAGACTCACATTTCAAACAGAAACTTTTTGTTCAATCTCTGAACAAATTAACCTTGCCAATTCCTCTGTATTTCAGCAACAGCAATGGTATATTTAGGGAATCAAAAACTGTCACTGGATCTAAAAGCCATTGCAGGTCCATCTCTGCATGCATTTAATTCCCTATTCAAATTAAGTTCATATACATATATCCCCAAAAATTCCTCACCTGTCTGTTAATACTTGCCCATAAGCACTGTAGGTACACAATTTATTACACAAAGGCATGAAAACACCCTCTAAGTAACAAGTCTCTTTCTCCCAGAACAAAAAACTAAAGACTTAAACCTTTCTGAACTTCTCTTCATCTTGATCTGCACTGAGCTCCATCTAAATTACTCCTATGATACTATCTAGGGCAGATTAATTGCCAGATAACCAAGTGTCTTGGGTCTGGCTGAGATGGAGTTAATTTTCCTCACAGCAGCCCTCATAGTGCTGTGCTTTGTATTGGTAGCTAGAAAGGCGTTGATAACACACCAGTGTTTTGGCTACTGCTGAGCAGTGCTCGCACAGCATCAAGGCTGTTTCTCCAACATTTTTTCCCCCTCACGAGTAGGCTGGGGGTGGGCAAGATCTTGGGAGGGGACATAGCCAGGACAGCTGACCTGAACTGACCAAAGGAATATTCCATACCATATGATGTCGGCTCAGCAATAAAAGCTAAGAGAAAGGAGGAAAGGGGGATATTCATTATTTACGTTTGTCTTCCGGAACAACCGCTATGCGTACCAAAGCCCTGCTTCCCAGAAAGTGGCTGGACATGGCCTGCTGATGGGAAGCAGAGAATAAATCTTTTGTTTTCCTTTTGCTTCCGCATGCGGCCTTTGCTTTTGCTTTTTATTAAACTGCCTTTATCTTGACCCACAAGGTTTTTTTTTCCATCTCATTTTTTCCCCACCTGTCCTGCTGAGGAAGGGAATGACAGAGTGGCTTGGCAGCACCTGGCATCCAGCCAAGGTCAACCCACCACACCAAGAATACATTTTTCACTGGCAGAGCAATCACTGTACCTTCTATTTTAACCTGTGGCAAAACATTGTGGAGCTATGTTGTTCAAACATCAGCTGAGAAGCCCCTGAGTGCCTCACTTGCAATTATTCATCACTGCTCCCTTACGAGACACGGCAGTACGTCTGAATAAAACCTCACACTCCATCCTAGAAAAGACAAAGACAAGGACTGCCATGAAATTTATAACATTCTGACCCCATTTGCCTGTGGTGCAGGACTTCTTATGTTACGCATCATTTATGACATTCACTCCCGAATGTTTATAACGCCAGTATTGGTCCAGTAGCACATATGCAATGGCAAAATGAAGTCTTAAGAATGAAACTAAAACCTCTCTGAACTAGTTTCTCTCTTCACATTATACAAAGGAAACCCTTTCAAACATCAGTAAAGACATTTCACTGTAGCTGAAAGTTTGACTCTTTGTATTTTTCTTTTTTGTATGGATCAAAGTCTCTTCCATCATTTAAATAATTAGTGATCCTCTTATTTTATTTAAGCAGTATACATGCAGCCGTTTGTCTGTATTGTAACATGTCCAGTTTACCTACATTTTCTCCATATACTTTGGCACAAAACTTACCTTCAGAATTCACTGCCTTTGTGAATTAACAGCAAGTCTCTGATTCAGGGAAACTGCTCCCTGAACTGCAGACTTGCATTTTACTTCTTTTATTAACATACCACATTCTGACTGGTGTTATATAGCAGACATCCTAATTCATAACACAGTATCAATGACAGATCACAATGCAAACAGAAGAGAGCAAAGGAAACCTAAGCTTCTGCCTCATATCAGGCAGCACATAAAAATAGAGCAGCCTCTCAGAGATACTTCTGTGAGAATGTTTATGGGCTTTTTATAGTTTTTGAAATCAGCCCCTTTATGATAGAGAAGAAATATCTTAAGTGCAGGTCATTTATCAGCAGACAATACAGGTGTATATCCATATATCACAGACACTTCATGATACGTCATTACACGTATGCAAATGAGACACAAGATAAAGCTTTTCCAAATGGAAGCATTGGCAACAACTGTAATAACAACAGTGACATTGATTTAGACAAATTCTTTTGCTATCAGTGCTAAATAACTGCAAAGGACTACAAAACAAACGAACAAAAAAACCCAAACAAGAAAAACCAGCCAGAATAACATAAAACAAGGAAGTAACATGTTATTTGTGGTGTGGGATTAAATACTCCATTTAATTTTAAGGAAGTTTTAAATTATGGTTTTCAATAGCCTAAATTAGAATGCATTTTAAATAGGAATCAAAATGTCTATTTAAAATATAGCTGAAACCTAAACACTGAACTAAGTGTAAACCTTTCTTTAACAAACAGCTGTTGGAATCATGCATAGAGAATATTATACTTTTTATATTTGGATACAGAAAAAGGTACACTAATGTCAGTAATAGATTACAATAGCATAAGTCTTAACACAGATGGAAATATCTAGAACTTGGTTGATAATCATTTTGAGGTTTTGGCTGAGGACTGTCATACAACAATTGCTTATTGTTGCATCAGCTGTAGGATCTGCCTATCCTCCTCAGCTCGACCTGAAAATGGCTTAATTGCTAATGGAGATGGGACTAAATCCATTATTAGCACTGCTGAAAGAATTGCAATAGATGCGGTTTTCCAACAAATCTCCAATTAATTTTCTGTGTTAGGGTTGAAAGTGGTCTATTCCAGTTTTCACTGGAGCAAAATCAATTTCAGTATTAGCTGACTTGGCTCCAAGAGGAATTTTGGACAGACATCATCATCAATCAAGCATATTTTTAGTATACCATCTTAATATTTTTCACTGGTTCTTTGTATTTCCTAATATCCTGGTACTACAGTCTCTTCAATCTGTCAGATTTGCCTTCATCACTTCTGTTTTCTCCCTGCTTTGTTAAGATCAGATGCAGTTTGAAGATCCTTACTGTCCCAGACTCACTGGGAAAATCAGAATATTAATAGGATGCAAGAAAAGGAAATCAGATGCAAGAAAAGGAAATCAGATGCCAGAAAAAGACAGCTCCAATAAAGACAGAATCAGAAAGACACAAGAAGAAAAGAAATAGAGAGCAAAAGAAATCCAAAAAGATGAAGAATGATAGCTGGCAGGATGAGATTTGGAACCTGAATCTGCAGAGAGTATTAACCTTAATTTTCTGGATTGCAGAATGAAACCTGACAGGATTTTCAGCACTGCCAAAAGAGTAGCACCCAGTTGTGGGCATGGGAAAAGACAGTGGGGGAGGCAGTATGAGGCCAACAAGGACTGGAGTCCTCTGGGAAGTATGGACTTACAAAGCCAAGTCTGAGCAAATCTGGAGGGGAGGAAGAGTTATCCCTCCCCAGTGACACTCCTGGGAATAACTCACAAGGAGCATCATTCCCAAAAGACATCCACAACCACATGGAGCAGGACTTTCTGGTCCTTTTAATGGTCAAAGAAGTGGCTGCAGAGAGAACAATTAGTTTCATCAAATAGCTCCACCTAAGAATGATGGAGATCAGAACAGGAACAGAAGATAAAGAAATATCTGGTATGCCTGAGAAAAGAAATGGCAAGAAATGAGAACTGAGTAAAAATGTGGGGAAAAAAATCAAAATTTGAGGAGCTTATCTGATCTCGCAACCTTTTGGCAGATCATCTTAGTTTTAAAGAGGTTTGTCTGCTGCTTATTCCTTGACACTGACCAATACTACTTATTGAAAACGTCAACTGAATATTAATCCAATTATTGCTGAAAGAGTGAATATACATTTTCCTCCACATATCTTAATTATAGCTATATTAAGGGGTGCCTGCAGGCATACTGGATATTTAAGTAGTCACCATTTACAGATGAACTTTCCAATTTTCTGTGGAACCTTTATTTCCCATTTAGGACTGAGGTCTGAAATGCTACCATTAGCTTTACCATTTAATCTATTTGATAAATTTCTGTTTGGCTTTGGGCCAGACTAAAGCAAAATTACTTTGGGAAACTACTCCAACAACCTATTTAATGTGTCTTGCCCTTGCTATTAGTACTTGTGGACATATCTGTAGGGATTAACAGCTTAGATTTAAAAATGAAGCCAACCCAATTTTTTTGCCAGAAGTCCTTATTTATGCAGGCCTACTTCTTGGTAGAATTTATTTTTCTAAGAAGACAGAATGAAAAAAAAACAACTGGAAAACCTAATAAATTTCATATGTAATTTTTTCAGGCTTAACAGCCTGTTTTTCACTTTTAAAATATTTATTTAAAAAAAAGTCATAAATAGCAGTGTTCTATAAAGCAGCATTTCTTGACAATTTTAAATGAAAGGAAACACAATGTTTTACTAGTACAGTTCCAATTGAATTTCCCAACGTTTTTCTTTTTTTAATGGAAACTCTTCAGGCATCATAGAATTAGATGTGACCTTGGGATACAACCTAGTCCAATAGCCCCTCACTTTTTGTAGCCAGAACTCACTGCTGCTGCTTTCTTTTCTTTCTTTTCTTTCTGCTTTCTTACAGTAAGCCTATCTCAGCTGTTAATC
>VYZW01034088.1:3938-18202 GCA_013401315.1 Balaeniceps rex | reverse complement strand
TCTAGAGATGAATGCATTAAACTGACACATGGGTTTATCTGGTATTTCTAATACCCTGTTTTGCTGCAAAACCATGTATCGGGTCTTATTTATTTGCTGTTCCAACAAAAANAAATTCTCACATAGCTGCGGGAGGCTAGGTAGAGGATGAGCAAGGTTTTGTAGTCAGTGTATTTTTAGGATGACACGTTGTGTTGAGCTACGTTTATCTCTCTCAAATAAAATATACTGGATTTTTTCTGGCAAATTGAAAATGAAAAGCAGTAATAATCCCTTTTTCTGGCTCCATCTGTTCTGCTTCACTGATTCACAGCAGTCTGAGGCATTGTCCAGACTCCACTTCAATTTTCAAGGACGTTACTAATTTTAGGTGAAGAAAGGCTCACGAACTGTGCCATCTACAGGTACCCTGGGCAGAAGAGCAATTCTGCACCGGCATGGAGATCATTCAGGTGGCTTAATGAGCTTTCTTTGACTTTAATAGCTGGGATATTTCTAAATAAGCTTTTTCTATGACTACACATAGGGCTGTACATCTTAACTTTTCTAAAGTTTGTCCTTGTCTAATCTATTTCTTCTCATGATGCAAATGGAAAAAACAAATTGGTCAGAGGAAAGAGATTCTGCATTCTGCATTTCACAGATAAATTTTTAGCCTTTTCTTGCTTGTATGCCACTCACTGATTTGGAAGGTAATGAAATCATCAGGAGAAAATTAAAATTATGTGTACACCTGCCCAGCTCTCCGCACTGTGTAAATGAGAGGTGATGGGAGCTAGTTTGCTGCCACACTGCTGAGCATGCAGCTCCAAGCGGGTTCTCTGCAAGTAGCATTTAATGGCAGTGGAGAGGCGAGCTGTGCCTGCACAGCACAAACTGACAGGTGCACTGAGTACCAGGAAGCTGCTTCTGCAGTCACTCAGCATGAGGAAGGAGGTTTCCATCTGTAGAGCACCAGCTGAGCTTAGGTGGAGCCCAAGTCAGGATATACAGGCTGGCAGCATAGCAGGTGGCTTTACACCATGTTCCAACAGAGACTGACCAAACGTTAATGAAGAGTGCCAACTAATGACCATCAGCAGGCACTGCAAACACAGAGCAGAAACTAGTAGTGAGAAAGTACGTACTGTTCCTCTCCTTGCAAGTTTTGCATCTCCAGATTATCTTTGGAATTGCGGTTATAAAATGCAAATCAGAATAAGCTGAAGATGAACAGAGACTGGTCCTAGTTCATAAACTTTAGCCAAGTTTGGCGGCAGATAAGTTTTGCCTATTTTAGTGGCTTTAGTATAAATAGTTTGTCCCAACCCCTCCTGAGGCGCATTGCCCAAGAACAAAAGGTTGTTTAAAACAGAACTGCCTGAGTGGACAAGACAAGGGGAAGATGCAGGATTCTCGCATTAGACAGGGCCTCTTGGCATTTATATAGGCAGATGATGTAGTAATTTCTATGCAACTGATGCTGTTGTGTCAGTATTCCAGTTACATCAGTACTTAAGCTGTAACCTGCATCTGAAGCATTCTTGTCTTATATAGAAAATAGCCCATGTGATCCAGCTAAAGGGTGCAGCAAGAGATCATCCAATGTTTGTGGAAGGGGGAATTCCACTAGATGTACCCATTGAGTCCTTGGCTGTAACATCACCTATGTCATCGCAGGAAGCGCTAAAAGGAGGTAATGTGCTACTACTTACACTTCATTACAAAACAGTGAGTGATAAGACGTGGGCATGTTCCTCATCCTTTAAGAAAAAGTAAATTAAAGACAACTCTTCCAGAATCAGAGCAAATAAGCATTATGGTGTAGCCTGTATTTGTAACACAAAAAAATGCAGGAAACTTTCTCTTAAGAAAAGATTTTCTCTTAATTTTAATGCAGTTATATCCTAGTGATGATCATCTATCTTTGCAACTTACCTTGCAAAAAATGATTATAATTTAATATTACTGCAAAGTATGAAGATGTATTTGCTTTGTGCCACTTCTCTGACTTGTGTTAAATGTTTATAAAATGATTTCATGTATAATAACGTATCCTGGACTCTCCCCATTGTACTGTTATGAAACAGACACACTTTCAGAGGTTTGAATTTATCCTTCCTTAATTTCTTTGGACAGAATCTGTGTTCAGATACAGTGTATAAGCAACTCCTAGCTCCTGAGCTATAAATAAATCCAAGCACATACCACACACAAGTAGGAATACAGTAAACACAATGCATGTGCCATGGGGCTAGAAAATGAGCATGAAACTTGATAAACAATTAACAATTACAGTTTGTAATTGCAAATGATGCAAAACTCCTTTTGCTTAATTCTTCACTAACTCTGTAAGAAGGATCTCCTTATCTATGCCAACTCATGAATTTGCCACAACATCACTTTGTTTTGAACCATCCTGCTGTAATTTATGCTTGTTCCAAACTGATAATCGCTCAGTTTTGACTGTCTCAAAGTTTACTTGATTCATACTTGTTTAGAGCTACAAGAACCAGTGAAGTCCATTCTCCTCATTCTGGAGTACATCGAGGGAGAGAGTACTCCAGTGCCAGCAATGACAGAACTGAAAGTTGGAGCTATACAGACGGCTAAGTTTGCGTCTAAGAAGGTGAAGAAAATAAAAAGTGCAGTTTTATGCCAGACACTGTAAGGAATACTGATAGTGTACAAATGGCTACTAGTTCTTTCTGTCAAAAATTCAGTCTATAAATTAAAAAATACAGCTTTCAGAGTTTCCGATAAACTTCATGTTATAAAAGCATCAGTGTTTGAAAAGAAAAGATTATTTTTCAGGGGCTAATATGAGGAATCAGCATTATCATATTAAGTCAGAAACAAAATTAATTTAGCAGTTTGCTTCCCTAATTCTGAAATACAGAAGTTTGAGCAGAGAACTGAATTACAGGTCTGATCCTGTTATTTTAGTATAGTATTTTGTGACAACTTCAAGGGCAGAAGCAATTTGGCAAGCAATAGGCCCACACAGAGCATCTGGGCAATGCAGCCTTTAATAAACAGTCATTGTGCTTGAAGGAGCAGAACTGGCTGTAATGAGAGTGTGTTGTGTGTGTGTCTCGTAGAACACGGAGTTCAGTTTTGATAGTCTGCCACTCCTGCAGCAGAAGGGATTCACTATTGGATCTGTGAAGGGAACGATTGAGCCTGGTCAAGTAAAATGCATCAGTGTTTCTTGGGTGCCACCTGCTGACTTTCATGTAAGTTAACAGTTGCTACAGCGTGTTGCTGCTTAAACTGGAAGTGTGTGGCAGCTGTTTTCACCGACTTGTAGGAGCAATACAAAAGCTGATCTTGAAGATGTCAGCAGTACAGGCTGCTTTGACACATTAGGGTGACGGAACACGTGTAGTTACCAAAGAGGAGTATAGGCTGGTATAAACACTGATATGAGAACAAAAGCCAGAAACAATATGTGTGATTTGGAGGCTTGCTACCTTACCACGGACTTCCATTCATCTGTGTGATGAAAAGAACAAGCATTAGTCACTTGCATCTTACAGAGCTTAGAATAACTTCTTACAGGTCACTGCATTATATAGCACCAAAAGGCCAAAATGCTGCTGTTAACTAAAAGACATAGCTTTGATCACTGAAGTGAGCTTTTTAATGCCCCCTGTGCAAGAAAACCTGCAGTCCTGCTGACACAGAACTAAGTTTACATGGATCACTCTGCTACGGTGTTAATATTTCTTTCGGCTGTGGGCTGCCTTTCCATTGGTATATTCCTGGAAGTCAGTGGGGCCTTCTTGATTTTTCCACTTTGAACTGCTTTATGAAACCTGTTTCCCTGGCTGCTTCTGCCTTTTTGTATTGCAGAGTCTAGGTATGAGGTCCAAACACCTCTACAGGGCTGTGATTGTCCTTCCTGATTTATCTTCTTGGGCATTCATGGAGACTGAAAGAATTTACTCCCCTGCTTTTTGTTGTGGGCTGTGTGTGGGATGGCAGAATGAGTAGCTTGTTCCAAAATTAGAAGATTGCTGCTATCATGTGCAGAAAGAAGGCAGTAGAGTTCCTGGCATGATGTATCAGGTTGACATAGTGCCTCTTGGTAACCACTGGTTGTTACGCAAGATTTGACACTAACTGATGGCTAACAGGATCCATTTCTTTCCCAACCCTCACTGCAGTGTACTCTGTTGCTGCTGTGCCCAGTTGTCATGGTTGTAATGTGGTGATGATATCTGTAGCACTCTGGAGATAGAATGCTTAGTCATTTCTATGATTTCTACTTTCCTTACTGCAGTATGAGCATTGCATGAAAATCCAAAAGAGACAACACAGTGGGAAGAGAGATAATCTATAGCTATAGTTGGTACATCTTACAACTGAGGTGTAAAATACATAGTTTAGAACTTGATCAACTAATCTGTTCTATGTACAAAAAAAAAGATTGGTTTTATGTGTGGGTTTTCTTGTAGGCCAATGACCCTCTGCTTGTGACAGCCCTCCTGACCTTAAAAGGGGACGTTAAGGAATCTTACCGAATCCTCTTCATGGCAAAAGTTGTGTCTGCATATGCTCCCACTAAGTGAGGGACCCAAGCTAAATGGAGGCTTACATTACTGGGAAATCAGTGGATCTCAGTTGAAATGTGGAAAGATTTTGAGTTTGTTGCAAACATGTGAGGGGAGCAGGGAAGCGGGAAGGAAGGTGACACGTAAAACTTCTGCTTTTTTTTTTTTCTCCCCAAAAAATTGTATGTAAACTCTGGTTCCACTAGTTTCATTTTCAAGCTGACTCTGTGACGCTAATCTTGCAGTAGAAGAATTAATGAGGGGCCCAAGGAGATACATCTGCTGTTAATCACAGTGTCTTCCAAAGGTGGGCATTCCCTCAGGAGGAGTATCTTTTTTACATCTACATGGGTGAGTTTAGAACAACGTGTCTTTTTCCAATTTCAGATGCATTTTAATGGATTTGGAAAATCCTTGGCTTTTTCCCTCTTAAGACCAGAATAAAGCTTCTTATTCAAGTCTTCTCCAAATCGTTTGGGCAGTCATTTTTTTACAATACACTGTGAAATCTTCCTGACGACACATGGTCAGGGAGGAAATAGTGACCGTGCTGTTCGCTGAATCGCCAGATATGGTTAGACTTGCCCTAGATCATGGCTGTCTGGGAACTTAGTATTCCTACATTTGCTTTCCTCCGAATTCTGACTACAAGTAGATTTCTGCCTGTTACTGGGGAAGCTGGAGTGCCCTGCAGGTATACCTTCTGTCAGGAAGCAGTAGCCAGTTCAGGGAAGACAAAAGTACAGAGGCGCTACACTACGGAGAATGAAGGGACCAGGAAGTTAGCGGAAATCTAGAAACATAGATAATCTTTTAAATCTTGTGTCATGCTCTTTCTTGAATCACAGTAAATCTGTGGCAAAATTCCTTCACCACCACTCCAAAGGCGTATTGTCATTTGGCCCTGTGTAGCTCTTAAAATTGCTTATTTAGATTATGCAGTAAGAAAATAGAAACAGACTATTTTAAATATCCCTAAGGTAAAAATGTGTCAAGCTAGTTGGACTGCAGGAAAAAGCAGTAAAGCAATTGTCACAAGAAATATTTTAACTAGTTTCCCCCTTTTCTAGAGGAAGCTTGTGTAACTGATGAAGAGGGCTTCCTTGTTTTTCCAAAGACAGTATGCTTCATCCATTCAGATCTGTTCTCATTTAATAATGGATCGAGTGGCTGTGAAGTTACTTAACTCTTCAGTCTAAAGCACTACAGATGCTGAAGCAATAACAGCCACCATGGGGGGAGGCAGGAGCTGGGAGGGGGGTGGCAGTGCCAGCCCGAGACAGCTCTGCCTTCATAAGAGAAGCACTGAGTATTTCTGCTGGCACAGCTGGGGCAGTCGGGTTGAAGTTGAGGACAATGAAGTTTGTGTGCTGATTCTCTGATAGTCCTTGCAGCCCTAAAAGGGAGATTAAATACTGCTACATGAGATGAAACTGTTGCTCACAGTACTGTACAGTTGACAGTTACCTAGTGATAGGGCAGTTTTCAGAAAGCAAGGAAGCGCACAGCATGTTGGAGTGGAAGGTTTGTTTCAGGCAGTTAATTTGTGGGCATCCATTATGTGAGGATCCTTTGGATTTTGCTTTTGGAAACTAAAAAGCAATGGCTGAGAAGAAATTAGTCTCCAGACTCTCATAACCATATAATGTGCTGAAAATAAGTGTAAAATTATCTACCAGGAAACAACACCCCTGTCTTAGGAATCTTCCACTTTGTAGAGGTCAGGTACTGTGAAAAAGCATCCAAAGAAATAAAAAAAAATAAAACATTTAAAGAATACATGTAAAGACTGCTATGATGTTGAAAAATAAGACTAAGAAGGTGGCTTAGTAAGCAGAAAGAAGGTGTATACACAAGGACCAGCTGGTCCAACCAACAGTATTTGCTTGGACACTGAATCTGAAAAACTCATAACAACTTTGGAGAGCTCTGGATGTGCCCATTCAGTTGTAGAAGCTGGAGGGTCAAGCTCTTGTGCTTTCAGATTTGGATCTAAATGCAAACATATACTTCTTGTCTCCGATGCAGTTCTAGTTTAATAAGAAAGCAATTCACACCCATGTATGATATTTATAATCCTTAAAAGCTACATCTGGCTCATCTCCAAAACAGAAAGGAAGTCAGAGAATAAGTATTAGTGTCCTACGCATCTTATTAATACATGTTCTGCTTATCTAGTGACTTCAGAGATTGCTTCACACTTGCAAATGCAGCTTTTCCTAAATGAGCAATGGTCCCATGACCCTGAGCAGTCCTGTAGGAAAATACTTTAGTCAGTATGCCACATGCCATTATTGGGCCTTGAAACACTGTTTTTGAGCCTTATGGAGCAAAAGTAGTGAACGTCATCTGGAGAATGGTCCCTCGAACCTGGTACTTCCAAGCTATTGTGTCCATTGATGCTCCCAAGGGCATGATTGCTCCCAGTGCATGGGAGTTTATCCGTGCTTCTTATAGAAGAAACCTCTGGCAACCCAAGTCCAAATATATTCTCCTCCTGTTGCATTAAAATCTGTCTCTCAAAAAAAAAATCCTTGTATTTTGTCCCATTCTTGTTACTGAAGGAGCTTTTATATATGCACCCACATACAAACCTCTGAGGATATCAGGGACCTCAACAGATGTCAAAATGCCATTCTTTTAGTTGATCTTCCCCTTTCTTCTCCAGTTGAAATCTTTATAATCCATTAATTAGCTCCCCTGCTTTTCAGCTCTAGATGCCTTTCTTTTTGTTGCTTACCCAGTCATGTATCATGATCACCTTGATTCTGATCATCTCTCATATTGACTAACAACTTTTTTGCCATGTAACTGACCTCTGCTATATTAGTGCTTCAAAGTGTCCGACCTTTAAGTCACCTTCTACTTTGAAGCAGAAATAATCCTTGCTCATTCATATGGTGGATACGGTTGATCTTTGGCACATGTTTTGTTCTTCCCTGGTGACGGTAAGGCTTCTGTAACTCATAGCAAGTCTGAACTACTGAAGGGGTTTGGGGAGCTTTTTAACGCTATGGGCTACATACAATCCTATTAAAATAGCTAGACTTCACCCTGAAGAGAATTGCAGGAAAGCTGTCATTATAGATGGGTCAAATTGCTATAATGATCAGTGTAATCACAGCAATGAAACATTTCTCCATGAAATTTCCACCAAAGAGTATCAACACTAGGGGTTTGGGATAATGATGTGCAAGATAATCATAAAACAACATGCAGATATTTTAATTGAATTTCTACATTTGAAATGTTGGACATAGTTAAATTATTTTGGAGCAAACCGATCTTCAGAGAGTAGTCAATACCTTTTCAGTCATGTTTCATGTGTCTTAACAAGATATTTTTTAAAAGGGAAATGAGCTGCTTTTCCAAGCCTTTGTTTCTTTCTCATATTTTTCATACCTAGTTTCTCATTCCTTTTTCACTTCTTCAAAATCTTTCTGGCACTGCATAGGCACAGGGTGCGTGTTCAACTGCTAGCATACCTCATAGATTATCTTCTCTTAAGAAGAGCGGTCCCAAACCGCTGCAGGGAAATCTCCGAAAGCTGAATTCTCCCCCTACTGCCTCCCTTTGTATCACCTTCCCAACTACACGGCCACCGGCAGGCTGGGAGAGCGGCTGACGCGAGGGGCACTGCCGGCTCCCAGGCGGGGCAGCGCGGCGGCTCTTCCCCGCCTCGCCCCGGCACCCTCCCCGCCNCAGGGGCCCGGGGCGGCGGGGCCCGGGGCGGCCCTGCCTGGCGCTCGCCCCCGCGGGGGCGCCTCTCTCCGTCGCCGCCGCTGGGCAACGGCATCGCTCGCTTGGTCACGGCGCCCCGCGTGGTAGTTGACGGTTATTTATTCAGCTGCCGCCCCAAGCACGGCGCGCAGACCTCGGGCTCCCCGAAGGCTTGGGTGACCTCTTTCAGCGGCTCGGGCGCTCTGGCCGCTCGTCCTTGAAGAAACCCCTGTTGCCGGGCTCCCCCTCCTTCAGCGTGCACATCTGGAACTTGCTACCGCGGCGTCGGCGGCTGTGGCCCGCACCCGTGGCGGTTACGGAAACTCACACCGCGGGACTCAGCGAAGCCGATGCATCAGGTGAACGAGGTGCTTCTCTTTTGCCACCTGCTTATCTGATTCTTTTTTTTTGCCTTTCCTAGGCATTGAGCTGTTCTTCTGAGAGTAACTGCAAGAAGTCTGATCAGTGAGTAATCAAAAATTTTCAAATGTCTGTTACCAAACCTGCTGCCATCATGATCGAGTGACATTATCAGATCGGAATGATGACTTACTGACGGCCATCCGTTACTGCTACCTTTTTTATCTCTAAGATCATTACCAACTTACAAATTTGACTTGGCTGCCCTTGCTCTGTAGACTAAGGTGAAGGATCCTTTCTTTCAAAATGACTCTGAAGTGTCATCTTCTGAAAAGTCAGTCTGCAGATTCTCTTCTGTGGCCAAAAGCACTGTTCTATTCCATGAAATCCATTGCATGCAATTCACTATGTACAATACTGCAGCTGCACTCCTGAAATGTGCTTGAAGCTGTTCTTTTTTTGTACTGTAAGTAGATCTGGAAAAAAACATTTCTGGTTGTATTGGAGCTATGAAAAAGTAATTTAAAAATAACTGGGGGAAGTAGGCAGCTGTCTTAGGCTGGCATTTTCAGACAGGCCTATGGTATTAGGTACCTCATCTTGGTTAAATTTAAATAAATCTTTGATACGTTTCTCGAGAATCCAGCATGTGTAGTTCTCTCTTGTAAGCAAGAGTAAAGTGCCACTTTGTAAAAACATTTATTGACTCAGAAGCCAAACTTGTACAGTGGGATTATTTGCATGTTCTCAGCTGGAGTAATTTTACAGCTATGAAGAACAGTCCTCTGAAACAAAATCTAAAGGGTTTTTGCTCCATACTCTTACTGATTGCTTTCCCTTTTTCACCTCAGAAATCATGTGAAATTTATTCCCTGTCATACATTCACTGTTTGACTGTAGATATTTAAATCAGTGAATCACCTACCTTCCTTCACAGATGCCATCAGAACATGTCTGATTGGACAAGTCTGTGGTATGTCTGGTAAGTTTATTATTAATCTTACTAACCCAGCATAATTTGAAAGTGATTATGAACAGTAATTGTAGTAAGGTAATGGAAACACTCTTCTTTTAGACAGGATGGAGGAAAGGGTGTCTCCTCAGTTTTATGAAAGCTACCAGTGGAATATATTACAGATGAGACCACAGGGGAGATAGGGTGTCTGGCAGGGTACAGCATTTGTCTACGGATATGTCATCTTTCCTTTCTGAGTACACTGCAGTTTAACTGTAGGGCTTGTTTGTTCCTCCTAAACAGACAACTTTGCTGAGCGCAGTGGCAGCTACACAGCGTGGACTTGCTGGGGCTCGGCACTGCATTGCCTAATGCACAGTCTTCAGCTCTCTCCCTTTTATGGGACAAGGGATTGTTAGCTTAGTGTTGCGTTTTCATTCTGAACTCAAGCTGATTACAAGCCTGTTTCCTGGCTGTGTGAATGACTGAAAGGGGGGAAATAGTGATAAGGGCAAGCTCTTGTCACAAGTGGATTCATTTTTTGCCTAACACATGCATTGTAGGTATCCTAACATTATTTTTATAGTTTGCATTCTGTCAGTATATTAACTTTGATGGTAGCACGCAGAGTGAGTTGGTCCCTTTTAGCTGTCGTTCAGTCTGGACTAATGCTGGTTGATAGTCTTTGCTTTCTTAGATATTCTGTGCTTTCTTAGAACGTGCTGATGCATAGAACTGTTTAAAAATACATGGTTACATAAAATATTTTAAGGCAGCTTCTGTAATTAGGCAGCATTGAAATCATGAAAGCTAATGAGCTAGTGCTGAGATTTATACTGCTGAGGTGCCTTTATCTTCATCAGAGGGCAGCAGCATATGAAGGCATGATGATTTCACAGAACACACTAGCATGCAGCTCATGGGGTGTCAGGAAATACTGATTGGCTAGCAATGAGGTAATACTCCTCATGCTGGAGGAATGTTTCATTGCAAGGTTCCAGCAGGGCAGCATGTTCTTCTCACATGTGGTTTTAAGTTGCCTGAAAGTGTTTTTCTAAAACAGTAATTTGCAAGAAAATGTATGAGATTTGTGGAAGTTTGAAGCCCTCAAATCCAACCTTTATACTGAGTGTAGTCTTTGTGTGTATCTGACACTGATACTAACAGAAATATACTCCTGTTAAAACTAAATAAAACAGTTATTAAAGAAATGTTTATTTCGGAATCATGATTCTTATGGGCAAGTACTACCTTCAGTTTGGAAAAAAGAATAGAATGCTACTGAGGCCATTTTTATACATGTTTAGGGTGGAATACGATCCTAATGAGAAATTCAGGAGCATGATCTGTCACACGGTAATTCCTGTCAAACCACTATGAAAGTACTTCAACTTTGTCCTTGGACCCACTTCTTTACAGGACTTTCAAGCATTTCTTATTACCTCATCTTCTCATGACATGTCTTACTGCTCACCTAGCTCATGACAAGAGTGGATTCATTTGAGAAATTGGGGGGTGGGAAGGTAGAGTTTCAACTGAGGAGAACCTGAAACACTAGCATGTCGACCTAGGTACACTATGAATTGTTAAACAATAAACTTTGTTAAACAATAGCTAGAGATAGAATTGCATTTTCAAGACATACTGCAAAATATAATTTCTGTGCTCATTTATAAATATAGGTCCTAGACTTGTGAAAGTTTGTACTTGTATTTCCCTCCAAGTATATACCCACTCTTACTGTTGAAAGCGGAGCCATTTCTCACTGCATAAAAGCTGAAAATACGACCAAAGATAATTAACATTATGGCATCTGTGAGCCAGAAGAGATTGTACCGATGGTCAGTAGTACTTCAACTTGTGATTAAGTGTTTGTGATCCAACTTTCTAATCTAGGATCCAGCACCCATTCAGAACTAAACCTATGAGGTTTGGCCTGTCTTCACCCATTTAGAGTGAAATTATGTTCAGCTCTGGAGGAAGTAAAACATAAGCAATGAAATGATGGTATTCTCCCTCCTTCTCTGAGGTTAATCTTGCTGACTGTGTTCCTGCTCCTGCTCTGTGGGATCACAGCAAGCTGCATCAAATTCTGCTGCCGGAAGAAGAGGCCTCCAGTTGAGACCTTCTCTAGGCACCCTTATGATTTGACAGTTACTGCTATTGACAGTGACAGCACTGCCCATAGCACAGTGACCTGTAAGTATCCTCTGGGAGTCAACTATTCAACAGTGCTTTGCTATTGAACATGTGCCTAGAATTCTGTGTCTAGCCCTTGCAATAACGGGGACTTTGTGGTGTTCTCCCAGAACAACTTTCAGCCCCATAGAGTGGGGAAGAGAGATAAAGGAAGGTCAGCAGCGCAACACAGTAAGTGAGTGCAGAAGACAAGTAGGATTTAACGCTATAGAGGTTAAAATAAAGTCCGTGGTGGGTTAACCTCTTACGTGTCATCTCCCACATCTGTTCTTATTGCCATTCCCTTATTTTTTTAACTTTTCTGCCCACCTCACTGTCCAACTATTCCAGACAAAGTTATCTCTAATGTGAGGAATTGTTCACAGCCGTTCATGTACAAACCTGACTGAAACTACCTCTGTTACAACATACATGTACTATGTCAGGTATTTCACAATAATTACTGGATGGTGATATGCAGAGACATTTTCTCTTCTGGCTGCTTTCTTTTGGAGAATGTATACATTCTATCACAGGTAATTTTATACTGATAGCTTTTAGTATATAGTGCATATGTTCTGACACCACAAAAATGAGTCCATAATTTCTTGGAGAAAAGCAGGATTAGCCCTTTATATATCACCGTTCCATGCAAGTGTTTAATTTTTTTTTAATTCCTTTTCTTCACAGCATATAGCTCGTGGCAGTACCCTCTAAGTGTCCCTATTCATTCGATATTTGTGGATATGGATAAGAACACTGTGTCCCCTCCAGCTTACAGTCACTGTGCAATGGATTTGCCACCTTCTTATGATGAAGCTGTCCAAATGGGCAAACAATACATTGAAGTAGCACAGATAAGCCAGAAACTCAATGACATCCCTGGACAGGTGACACCAGGTGGGCTGAGTCCCATCCAGTATTCACCTGATACAATCAACAGAGATCCAGCAACACAGGCAAGTTCAGAAAATTCAGAAGATGCAACACAAGAACAGCCGCAGCTCTGACTCATTTCAGATGGGGAGTAAAGGAAAGAAAGGACTGTAAGAGTTAAAGAAGACATGAAGAGTTTGGTTTTATAGGCAGGTTATGATGGAAAGATGTTTCCTCTCATGCCCTTGTAATGATCTGTCAGTTAGAAGAAATGTTTTCTGTGACTGCTGTAATGTCCTGGTAAAGCTGCTTCAAGGATGTGAAATGAAGTAAAAGGGCAGCAGTTTAAAAATGCCTGTAAAAGTGGGACATGAATGCTTGTTCATCTGATTAAAAAAAAATATTCCTTGTGTCCAGCATATGGCGATAAAAAAGGTTAGGGGAATTTTACCATCCTGGGAACACACATGAAGAGTCAGAACAGTACCAACAGCAAGTTGTTGTTCTTGAACAGAAGCTTCCCAAATTGGAGCTGAAAGGGGAACCCTAGCAAGTCACACTGCATAGCCTGTGTAGTTTCTCTTCTTTTGAGGACGTTAACTGTCCAGCAAATTGCCAGAGTGCAGATTGCTACATAATGGCCCATGTTCCTTAAACTGCAGGAAGATGGCAAGTAAGGACAGGAAAGTGTGTGGAGGGAAATGCATTATGTTATGTTTCACAACTAGAGACAAGGAATGAGACAGATAAGAAAAGATACTTTTTTGGTGGTGGTGGTCTTGAGCTCTGAAAGGATTGGTTTTGAGGTTTTTTAAATCTTTAGACTTCTATTTTCATGATGAGCTGGCTTGAGGGTGGGATCCTTTAACTACTTATTTTTGCCAGTTAAAGTACAAATTAGTCTCAAAGAGACACTTGCACGCATGGTTAAGTACTACTAATGTGTTTCAAATATTCATAAAAAATTTCAAAGATGCCTTTATACTTTGTTATCTGCTCAGGTGTCAGGGTCTCAGTCAGTACAGAAAAGAAAAAATCAAAGATTCCCGGCAGCTTTTGCCAGTTTAGTACATGGATGAGCTCAGTAATGTGCAGGATGAAACAAAACATGCTCTAGCTGTGCCATCTAGAATAAGTCATAAATGCAAAATACCATAGTACAGGCTGGGCAATAGTCCATAGAAATTACTCTTTAGGGATGATTCTTCATGAAGTACTGATAAAAAGAATAACTGCTATGCATCATTTTAAAACTGGGAGCTTGGAGTTGATTACAGTGGTCTCAGCCCAAACAAAAATATGGGCTATGAGAGGCCTTTTTTAAAATGACAGCTCTTTCCCTTTCTTGCCCTTCCCATATTCCAAATAGTATGAATTTTGTCCACTCCTGAGTAGTGATTTTCTTTGAATCCACTTTAGCAAGGTGCTAATTTAGCTGCCTTTAAGAACATGAGCAATCTACAGAATTGTTCATTGCTATGGGATTATCTACTGGATAAGAGCAGAAATGAAAGCATGAGCACTAGGTGCTATTAACAAATGTAACATAAAGTGTGGAGTGCTACATCAGAGTTAACGTTGACTGACCACCTACTAACAAGAATATGACTGACGGTCTTAGTTTTTGCTGAAGTTGCTTT
>VYZW01034087.1:15182-43178 GCA_013401315.1 Balaeniceps rex | reverse complement strand
CACCAAGGTCCCTGCTTTAGCTAAAAAGAAAATCTTGCATTACTGGGAAAAATTGTTGGCTTGAATCACTTTTGTTTTAAGAGAATAAGTAGCCCCTCGAGTAAAAGATGTGATAAGACACTAAATTTGGATCTCCAATTGCAGACAGCTGTTAAATAAGTTACAAGTGAAATGGCTTTGGCATTGTTAGTTCTGGAAAACAGATACAAGCTGAATATTAACATGCCTGACTTCAGCACCTAATTTTTCACTCCATTTCTGTTTTCTGGGAGTCCTTAAACAGAGCAACCTCGATTTTAAATTTATAGTCTCCTGCCAAGAATTGATTGAAAAAATATGGTTTACAAATAACATTCTCTAGGTATATTTTTAACAGCAGAAACTAACTTTAAAGTAGAATATCTATTATACCATGAATTACATTTTAACAAAATTCCTTTGAATAGTTTTGAATCTGCAGAAATTATTTTCTGCTAAATTACTTATTACCTGTCTCTCTTATTAGAAATATTTTGGTGCATTTCTGAGCAGCAAAAATTAAGATTTTAGAGCCATACTACAAGATAAAATATAGGTGCTTGCAGCGAAAATTGTATTTTCATGTACATAGCTTTTTTTAACTTGGATTTCTTGAATTACTGCTGGAGTGCAGGCTAGGAGCTTACCACCACCATTGGCTAATGACCTCTTATTTGGATTTTCATCTTTCTTTTCTCTTCCTCTTTTCTCTTACTGACCATGAAAACTTCAGCCATCTGTGAGGCTGAAGTTTCCTTTTCAAGTCCATCTTGACCAAATCCTTCCTGTGTGCTTCTGACAGAAGGCACTGCAGTGCGCAGGGAATTTACTTAGGACCTGGGAGATCTCTGTTCTGCTAATTATTCTACCCCAGGTGGCCACTGGACAATTACTTGGTCCCAGTATGTGAAATGAGGACAGTAACCTTTCCCACACACGAGTGGACACGCAGACAGTAAAGATGTTCAATGACAGCTGCCTTCCCAAAATCAGTTTAGACCCCTTTACCCAATGTGGTGTTCATGGTCATCTGGTAATCACCAGTGGGAGCAGATAATCCACACTGAGAAGCCAAGATCCAGTAAATCAATGTCTTTGGAAGGTCAAAATATTTTACAAACCATAAAAAGCATGAATTTTACTGTTGCACAAGAGGTGTTTTTTAGGACAGTGGCACAAATTCAACCAGCGGACCAGTAGTGGTATCCTCTGAGGAAGCACCTTTCAGAACAAGTATCCCTGTGACTAACACCTCTGACAGTGGTTTTGCAAAAGGAGACAGATGTGGCCATATGCCTTTTTCCGAGAAAAACACACTGAGGAGCGGGAAGCCTTATCTCCTTCAGTTGTGCCCACTTGACTCCTTCTTGTCAATGAATCTCTTTCCTTTATCAAACCTGTTTTGGCTTTCAGGGCATTTGACCTTTCTGAATTATACATAGAGCTCTTGTGTAACAGCCCTTATATCAGTGTGTTTACCATCTGTTCTCCCTTTTCAAATGCAGACATGTGTTACTGTTTATCCACTATGTGTCACCAGTTTACTACAACAAATTCAGTCAAGTGGAAACCAGGTCAAGGTGAAATTTATTTCAGGCACTTTTGTTCCACTTCGTTTTACAGTTTGCCACATGCTAATCATATGAATCCTGAACGAGGATCAAAAAAATAAATAAAATTATACCCTGGCTTCTGACTGACATTTTCAATGGATTGTTTCATTCACCTTTTGGAAAACCTCATACTGTACTTGGCTTCACTGAAAAATGTAGCTGCTGGAAATTTTTAGCAGATTGTTGGACAATATGGAGGGCGAAAGCTGAACCCTTAATGCAAAGCCAAAAAAAAAGGAGATATATTCTTTGTATTTTAGTGCTATACAGTGGGGAGAGAAGTTGTATACTTCCCCTCCTTTCCCCATGTGTACCGAATGCAAGGGACGTAATGCAAAATCCTGCAAAAAATGTCCACACCCACTGTGTAAAAACTTGCCACCACCCTAAAGATAATGCAAATTTTCCTTTTGATTCACTGGAAATAAGTCCGTATTTTGCCGTTGTGTTATTGAACAATAAAATATTATTAACTAGAATTGTTATTAATTATAATTCTGTGAGAATGGGTCATAAAGATGGGTGTAGAATCTTTACTTCAGAGGATGTGCAAGAGAGGATGCCTATTGCCCCAGGCCTCCGTGACTGCTGCCGGTGGGAGGAGGTATGGTGGGTGTATTCAGCCCTTTAGCCCTCAGAGAATACCCCAGAACATTGACTTGGATTGTGCAAATTGGCCTTAGCTGTGGAAATTTCATGAACTTCTTTCCCCAGAAAAAGCAATTTTGCAGACCTCGAAGTACATACCAGAGCTATTACTGCTGTACTTGTGCAAAGAATCCCTTCTGCCTTACATCAACATAAATTATTTGTTTCTGTAGACCCCTGAGAAAGTTTAAATCTCGACAAGCTCTAAGACATTGAAATTTAGTCAGTGAACACACTTTTTCCTTAAAACACGCAGTTCTTTCACATGATAATACTTCTCAGTATTAACTTTTCAGCAGCAGTTCATTTTTATCAAGAAAAAAACAGACTCTCACAAAATGTTTTATTTGCCCCCAAATGGGGGCATTTTCTGTTCACTTATTTTATTACCATTTCAGATATGCTTCATGGCATTTTATTAACAATCGTGTTCTAATCTGCAGATCAGAGTTTTTAACAGATAAGAGTAAATGGCATCAACACCAATAACAGCAAATGGAGTCCTGAGCCACCAAGAGAGCTGCACTTTCCTCTCACCTCTTCTCCCTCCCTTCTCCACAAACAGATTGATCTATGGTAAGATCGAGCAAGGATTCATTTCTCTGAGTAACTGTATTGGCACAGGTTAGCTCAGGGTAGAAGACCAACTATGGTTATAGAACATGTTGATAAACTTGGTGGGACAAAATGTAAATTAATTGGAAATATGGGTTAATAATATTTATCCATATTGCATAAATACTCACATTTTTGCTGGTTTGCACCTTCACAAATGCTGAATATTTTCGCAGAGCTGTGTCCTGCTGCTTATAGATGTGATCCATATTACGGATCATAAGTTGCCATTTTTTGAGAAACTGATAAACGCACATGTAATTAAACATTATAATACACTAGAGTTATTTTACCTGTGGCTAACTATTTACCTTTCAGTAATTTGGAAAAGAATCAGCTAGCATGGAGCTCCATTGAGTTGCTAATGTAAAAAAACCAAAGGAATTGTTGGTCCTGGCCCATATCAACATGTGATCTATCTTTATATGATGGGGCCATTGTAAGCCCACCAGGGGGAATGGAGGGCATAGGCTGCATATGGGGCTTTCATGATACTTCCATTTTAAACAATCGAAGTCTTGAAGTCAGCTGCTACTCCCACAGGACTCCCTGTGCCATCAGTGGAGATAAGGTCTGCTACAGGATGATGCAGAACAAAAGCCTACACATCCTCCCTCGATTTCCTAGTGAGACCATCCAGATTTCCACACATCTTCCCTGTGGTCACAGATCTACTGCCAAGGAGCCTCAAAAAGACATTTCGGTGCTGCTGGAGCCAACAGAGTTTTGCTACAAATTTCAAGGACAGAACTTCTTTGCAAGTTTTTTCTGCTCCATCCTGCATTCACACATTCCAACCTGTGGGCTGGTCTTCAGAGACAGGCCGCCTGTCACAGTACTATTTTTAGTGCCTGTAAGTTGAGGATTTAAATATTTATTTCTTTTCTCTAGGCCTGATACAACTCTTACTACGTGAGTTTTCTCTTAGCTGGGGAGAAATGGGTAGGAGCTTTTAAACATGTTAAACATTTTTAGATACTTAATTATGATATAAGTTAAATAATGTTTGATGAAGAGCTGTATTTTTATAACCAGAAATTAACTGAGTGCATGGAAGTGTTCCTACAGAACACTGAATTCCTGTAGATTTCAGCAAATTTTTTAATCAGAATAGAGAAATGGCTCTGAGCCGACCACCAGGGAGTTCAGAGCAACAGATAACTGGAATTGATTTCTCCTCTTTTTCCTCAACACAGTGCACTGCAGTATGGATGTTTAGGTCACAGCTCTACGTTAGGTTGTTGAGTTGGGAGCCCAGCACTCCTCAAGGCTCTAGTATTATAGTAAAGAAACATAAAACAGATCCAAAATCAAAGCACAGCAAAATATGTATTTCTGCCATTTCCTTATCTAAGCTGGATTCCTAGACTGCCTTCATATGTGGAATAAAGCTGTAAAGCAAAAGAGTGCTATTAAATATTTGACCTTTGGAACCTGGCACCAGCCTCAGAGCCCAGTACAAAGGCTCACCTTCCTCTCCCGCACCCTCCTCTGCATGCCTGAGATCAGCATCCCTCAGCTCTGATCATGACTGCTATAAACCTCAGCTCTGTCAGCTTCTAACCAGTCCCACAATTTATCACCTACCAGGTACCGGACAGAAGAGCTACTTGCAGTAGTGCCTTCCTTTGTAATATTCAAGCCTTATATTTGTGGTACTGTGAGTAACGCTCAGCTCTCTCATTAAATCTATTATGGATTTACAAATAAGTACATGTTTTCCTAATGAATGAGTGTTAAAAATAACAGAAAACATAAGCAGCAATCTTAAAATGTAGGTGCATTTGCAAAAGTTTCTGCACCTCTACTAGATTTTTGCAAAATGGTTACAATTACAGCTTAGTAAAGACTCTTTCAGCTCAGCTCCGCAAAGCTAATATTGTTCCCTTTTAAATGTCAAGAAAAAACAATAACTATGAGCATGATAATAAAAAAATTTGAAATATTTAAAAGTCCCAAAAGACTGTTTGTATAAAATTGCATTGTCTCTTACACAATAAGAGTCCTTAGGTTGGGCTTATACAAAACAGTCCATTGTACAAAAAATATTTTATTATTCTAATGAATAGAAAGCTTAAAATTATCTAACCCATAGAAATATTTGGAAAATGCCTGTGTTACATCCATGATAATGTGGGTAATGCTAAAAACTAATAAAGTTCCAGAAACAAATCTCTTATCATAAATGACTGCCAGAATGACTTAACTTGTGCATTGTTGTGTAATATGATATAGAATGACCTTATACAAACCTTGTCATTTACAAGATGACTTATAATAGTTCAGTTGCTTTCAACAAGTTTCAGCATTGGTTATTTACGCTCCTGTTTATTAAAAAATTATTCCATTACTGGTTTTGCAGATAATATTTGTATACAGAATCACAGAATCACAGAATCATTCATTATCATTTGGTTGGAAAAGACCTTTAAGATCATCGAGTCCAACCGTACCTGTCCACCACTAAACCATGTCCCTAAGCGCCTCGTCTGCCTGGCTTTTAAATACCTCCAGGGATGGGGACTCCACCGCTTCCCTGGGCAGCCTGTTCCAGTGCTTGACAACCCTCTCCATGAAGAAGTTTTTCCTAATATCCAATCTAAACCTCCCCTGGCACAACTTGAGGCCATTTCCTCTCGTCCTATCACTTGTTACTTGGGAGAAGAGACCAACACCCACCTCACTACACCCTCCTCTCAGGGAGTTGTAGAGGGCGATGAGGTCTCCCCTCAGCCTCCTCTTCTCCAGGCTGAACAACCCCAGGTNGTTGGCCTTCTTGGCCACCTGGGCACACTGCTGGCTCACGTTCAGTTGGCTGTCAACCAACACCCCCAGATCCCTCTCTGCCAAGCAGCTTTCCAGCCACTCATCCCCAAGCCTGCAGCGTTGCATGGGGTTGTTGTGATCCAAGTACAGGACCCGGCACGTGGCCTTGTTGAACCTCATACAATTGGTCACAGCCATCGATCCAGCCTGTCCAGGTCCCTCTGTAGAGCCTTCCTACCCTCAAGCAGATCAACACTTCCTCCCAGCTTAGTGTCATCTGCAAAGTTACCGAGGGTGCCCTCGATCCCCTCATCCAGATCATTGATAAAGACATTAGACAAGGCTGGCCCCAACACTGAGCCCTGAGGAACGCCACTTGTGACCAGTAGCAGCTCTCCTTTCCTTCCAGCTGTGATGAAGCTGTTTGTCCCAAGCGCCCTGTTCTACCCTGGAGGAGGCTGCACCACTAACACACCTAAAAAAATTGTTTGCACAACTATGTGCATGTGAAAAGCTTGCAGGAACCAACCGCGATATTAAAGCAGAAGCAGGTTTACGCTGTAGCAATGGGTCTCTATCGAATTCCGTAAATCACCCAATTAACCCTGTTTCAAAGGGTCATGAAAGTGCACTTCCTACCTCTCGCAATTCCCCTCCCACGCGTACTCATGCTATACGTGTTCCTGCAGAAATGAAAGGACTTTTTTTTTTTGGATTGCGCTAACCCAGTGCCCCAAAATAGCTGTAAAATAATCTTACCCTGGTTGTAAGAAATTTTAAATTTGCTTCTAAAGGAGAAATTAAATGAGATTTTCTCCTTTGTTCTTAGAGTTCTCAATCCAGAGGTGCCACAGTATTTCTCCTGCCTCAGGTGAAGCCAGGGGCACGTCACAAACTTTGTTCCTCATCTGGTCTGGTCGGCCAGAGAGGCTGCTGCAGAAAACGCCGCCCCTTGCTCACATTTTGCCATCAGTGCAATTACACACCCCGAAAGAGCACTGCACTCTAAAACTGAAAATACGACAGAAGAGCAGGCGTCTGCTGCTCTTAGATGACACCGAGGCGACGGACAGCAGTTGGTACGCTCCTGACTGTCGGTAAACGAGATGTGCTTGGAAAACACACCGCTCGCGTGCTGTTTCAGATAGAAGTGGCTAAAATATTCCTCCTCCAATTTTCACCCTGCCGTGTCCAGCTGCAGCAATGCAGAGGCGTTAAGATGCACGTCTCGATCCCAAGGACCTGCCTAAAAATGAACTTCCAGCTTGGAGGAAAGGTTTAGCAGCTCTTCTTGCTGCTATTCTACACGCGCAGGCGTGAACCAAAAGGAGAGAAGTTTAAAAGCAGAGTTAACGCTCCCAGCTCGCACAGGTGATCAGAAGCCTTATGAAATTACATTTGCAGGTTTAGCTTCACCGACAGTTTTGGGATACGGCGACAGGAAAGAGCTACGCTTCTATCCTTACCTCTGTATAAAGCTATTTTCCTTTGAAATACGCAATTCCTCGCACGTACACCATTTAGCAAGGCATTCTAGCCTCGATGCTGCATTTTTAAGATGCTTCTCGGCTACATCAAAACGAGCAGTTTCAAACACTCAGAGTTTTAACCTTCTGCCTAGTTTCGAGAGCGCGCAGCTGAAATGCCATGTTTACACCATGCCTTGCCTCCTAAAACGTCTTTGCCAGTTCAGACTACGACCTGAGCATGAGCAGCGCTTCTCCTGGCTTTCTCCCTCTCTGTCTCTAACCCAACGCAGTCGCAGACTCCGAGTATCTGACGCTCGGCCATGAAGCGCACGCGTTTCATCCGAAAGATGCAAGAGGAAAGAGGATACAGTATAAACCAAATCAGATTCCATGAAACATGAGCAAAATACCTAGTGGTGGAGCCTAATTTTTTTCTGAAATATAATCACATTCTGGAAAATTGTTCCATCACCCTCTAGTCTGTTTCTCACTTTTCACCTAACACTGTAGGGATTCTAAAGTGATTATTACTCACCTTTTCCTTGTTTGACCTTCAATGCCACCTCATATCACATTTCTACATGACAGAAATAAAATAACTGCTATTTACCAGAGGAAAAACTTGTTGTCCATTGACCAAATTCATCCTACATATGATTTTAGTCTGTTGGTCATCACTAGAAAGAGACATTAATTATAATAACTTTATTTAAGGAAGCACAGCCATATCTGGAAGGACTTGGTAAAATATATTGGCACCATGATTTGGTCATTTCACATTGAATATGCTTCATTACTCTTATCACCTATGTACATCAGCTACAGTTCTGTCACCTTCAATCACAGATTTCTCCTCCTTTGGCTAGATATTCCTATCATGTCAATCCTTTCCTTTTTTCTTTTTCAAATTGTCTGTGTAAGAATGGGTTTTCACTTTTCCCTCTATGAAGTGTGAAGGCATTTGTCGCAAACCCTGAGAATGTGATCCTGGAACAACAGTAGAGCCCACCAAGTCAAAACCTCTCCAGAAGCAGATTTACTGAATCAGGTCTCTGCACCAGGCCTGAACAAAAGTCAGTCAAAACTAATATGTTCCTTTCCTTGTGCTTCAATGACCTTCAGCTTGGGTGGTTTGTAGGTCAGAAAGAATGCGACAGAGACAGTGCTGCTCAACTAGGATGTGGAGTTTACCAATGTAGAGCTGGTGTCCCTGTCCCAGTTGAGAGTCCCTGTCTGAGCCTGGGTCAGTCACTTGGAGCACATAATACACCTGCAGGACACCACACAACTCTCAGCAGAGATGTTACCTGAGATCCTGGAAGCAGTACAGCTGTGCTGGCATGCAGCGCTGGAGCCGTTCCTGTGGCAGTGTCAGAGCTGTCCTGTTTGTAACTCCCTCAGGTGTCCCTGTGTGCCGGCACTGTACGCCATGTGCTCTCACACAGGTGTCCTGATTTCCTCATCTGCACTTACAGGCAGCAATTCCCAACAGCAGCACAATAGAAGTACATTAAGATTGATGAACTCACATGTTGTGGTAGTGGAAGCCCAAAGGATAGCTAAGGTAGCATAAGCACAGTGACACAGTACTATTTTTGCAAAATAAGGAAATGAGAGAGCTAGATAAAACTCAATATTGAAAAAAAACAAGTGAGTTTAAGTATAGTTGATTTGAACAGCAGCTCTGAACTCTTTTTTATTTTTACCAGAACATTCTGTTATATTTTTCAGAACAAGTTCATCCTACTTGTAAGAAGAAAGAGAAGAGGAGAAATAAGGAAAACAGAAAACTTCCAAAAGGCCATTGATCAGTCCCAGAAACAATATAAAAATTAAGAAGCAAGCAGTACATGCTAACATAATGAAAATGTCTGTAACTATGGAGATAATATACTTTGAAGCAACCTGCTTATAACAAAGTTTCGCTTACTGGATTACTTCAAGTATTTAATAACTTGCAGTACTGCCAAAGCTCAGACTAAACTATAGTTATTTTCCCTGTCAAAAACTATTCAGCTGTGCAATGTCAAGCCACCAGAAGTGTTCTTTATTGCATCCGTATGAAAAAACCTAACCACATTTCATTTTTGTAGAGTAACAGTTTTCTTTTTGTTAGCATGCTATAAATGTATTCAGAGATCAAAAAGATGTTATTTAAAACAAAATGTTAGAATGGTTCAAATTAAAAATAAATTATATTCATTTGTTTAACTGGGAAGACAATGAGCAATCTAGCCGTGTGATTGTAAATAACACAGACTAATAACATAGCAAATGAACTTCTGAAATATAGGTGTATTTGTAAAGATTTATTTTAAATATATTTATTAATAATAATCTTCCAGCTTTCAGGATATCCCAAAGCCACTCAAACATGACAAATTGATCACAGAATAATAACACCTGCAAGTTTTGTTGCTTAAATGTGAAAGGATCATCTGCTTATATGGTCAGGTCACCTTGTGAAAAGAAATACCTCTTTTGACTTTCAGAATGCACAAGAAAAATTTGCATGACCAGAACATGAAGTATGAAGCTCTTCTTTTTGACATTATACCTGATTTTTAGCCTTCTATGTAGTAACTTATTAAGATGCCTTTGAAAGGGTCTCTAGCTTCCTGTTGTACCTGGTAGTTCAGTTCAAAATTAAAATATTGTATAAATGCAAACAATAAAATTAGAAAAACTATGTAATTTAAGATTTTTCTTGAGAGATCTTGATTGAAGGCAGATGAAGCCTTCTGAAAATATCATCTGTTGTTTAACAAGCTGTTGAAGTTATACAGTACTCTCACCTGCTACTTTGGTCCAATATTTCTCTGTCCACTTAAGAACGGAGTCTATATTTGCTATATAAGAAAGCACTAGCTTGCACTTGTGCATTCATAACCCACGCTGACAAAACTGTGGGCTGAATTGTGGAAAAAAATATCTTTAGTTCTGATCCTGACTACTTTTTTGTTCTCATTTATTTTGTCCACAATTGATGGACAAATGTGTGCGCAGTCTTCGCAGATTCATTTTGGTATTGCAATGGAGAACTTTGGACCTTTAACTACAGAATAAAAATTAGGAGCAGATTGCCACTTTGTTTATTTATGTAAATCTAAAATACTTTCTAAGAAAACCATGCCTGCACAGGCATCCATACAGAGTATTTTTTTTAATGTCATTCATGTAACTATTAAACACCTTTATGCTCTAATGTCAGCCATTGCTTAGTCTATCTGTCTTTTCTACAGAAATTCCACATGCAGTGGATTATATTTAGCCAACCATAATTAGCACTTTTGTTGTACACAACATCTTGCATAATAAAAACTCATGGCGAGTAAGGTCTACAGAGAAAAAGGAACAGAAAACGCCTTTAGAGACTGCAGGCAGATGTATGGAAGGACTGTAGGAAAACAGAGCTAGAGATAGTTGCTACCAAAAGGTAAAAAAGAACAGGGAATAGTCTGTGTCCTGCCACATGGAAACCATAGGAAGAAGGCATCAAGAAAAAGTTAACAGAAGCATTTACAAGAAACATATGGCTTGTAGAGAAGGCAACACACAGAAGGAATGCAAAAACTGATGAAGAAGCTATAACAGCTGATATCACAGAAGTAGATGGAAACTGCTGAAAGAGAAGATGGTACCACTGATATTTCTTGGGATACACATGCAGCAAAAGACCTATCAATACCAGAATTGTATGTAGAAAAACTAGCAAACCTTTTACTACATTCATATGTAATGAAGTTGACAAATAGAATTATGTAGACATTCATTGTTCAGCAGCTATTCATCAGGTTCTGTCACACTTGTGAAAAAACAGATAGTCCACAGACATCTAGATTTGCCACAAACCCGCTTCTGCATTGATGCTAGACATTCCATGCACCGTTCTCAAGAACTGCTTCTTAAAAGTCTACTCTAACTGAACTCAGTGTTGAAACTCACATTAATTTTAATGTGGGTTTTTTTTCCCCAATTAGGATATAAAAGATGTCTCTTTCCAGTCCATCTTCTGGAATACGTTTAATTTTAAAATGTGTTTTTGGAAGACTATTTTAAACACATGGGCAGACTATTAGCTTTTCTATCTTGCTGGGTTATTACCACAGAATTAGCAATAGCAGAACTATCTAGTGCATATTCAGTATGCAGTACAGACTTCTGCTGAGCCCTAAGGGAATATAATCCAGCAAGGAAGGAAAAATAGTCCTCTTTTCTTTTTCCACAGGGTTGTTTTCATTTCCTCCTGTCTTCCACTGGAAGACATCAAACCTTCCCAAGAGGCCAGCTTCAGAGTCTGAAAGCCAAATGACCTAGAACAGAGAGACCTGTGGTGTTATTCTTCTTTTTTATATCTATTCAACATCTCCTGCATGTAAAAGCTATATACAGGAATGAAGGAGAAAAGTTTGTTAATTATTCCACCTATTCGCAGGCAAAAGCTATACTGAAAGATTGTATTTATTTTATTGTACATGAAGACTTGTGCAAATGAACCAATATTAATGCAGGTAGACAGGAAACAAAGGCAACCAGCAGGTCAAAAGTGCAGTAGACTTGCCATGCCTGTCTGCATAGCTTGTCCTCAGCACAGAAGACAGGGAACTGTGCATCACTGGCAAGAAATGATAGGAAGCAGCCAGCCCTCGAGTATGATTATAAAATAGCCCATCTAAATGTTGTAACTAAACTTTCAAGTGTTTGAAGTAAATATTTAGAATAGTTCTGGTTTTCCTCCTTGATATTTTGAAATTCTAGGGTGCTATGCAACCTTATTTTGCTTCTACATCCCTATCTCATGAAAGGTCACATTAGCAGTACAGGATTACTTGAATAGTACAGTAAATGAAATTATCACAAGTTTTTTTTATGTATACTGTTATTATCATTTCAGAAAGCAGATGTTAAAATCCAAAAACTTTAACAAAGGCAACGCCATGGTCAGGGACAAAAAGGGAAATGCTCTGTGAGAGCAAGGATTTAAGCTATGGTGCTCTGGGATCAAAATTCCCGTAACATTTGCTTCATAGAAAATAATTCCTGCACAGCTTCTGCCTTTAGAGCTTGCCATGGAGAACAGTATTTATCCCATGTAACTTTCACTATTTAAAAATTAGCTTTTAGCTAAAGTCACTGTCCTGATTAATGAAGAGCTCCTTACCTGCAAAGACTTCATTTCACCTCAAGCTAGGAGCTGTAAGTCGCTAGTTCCAGAAGCAATGTCTTCTGCCTGTTTCCTCCAGTGAGTACCAAGGCAGGACACCTAGATGTGTAGCTCAGGCTACCTATCTAACTTCTCGATACCCAAAGTGAGATGAAACCAATCCCCTAATTTAAATGTATAAATGCAGTTAAATGGCATGAAATACTTCTCTGTCTTATTTTGTATTAGGCCTCACATTAGCAGACATTAAAGGATGTAACAGGGCACATGACTTCACTGCGGCTACTCACCCTTACAGCAGATAATGGATTAGTACTATTTTTGGAAGTTGGGACTTGGATAAAGTCTGTGAAAAGGACTATAGCTACAATTTTGAAAAGCAGCTAAATGATTCTGATATCTGGCCACAGCAAGGCATTTTGTTTTCTAGTTTCCAGCAAACAAGCTTGCTTGTTATTTCCCACAGAAGAAACTATCACCTTGAGTGAAAAGATTCAGAGCTTATGTACAGCTACAAGGAAGAGTCATATAATTTAGAAACAGTCTGACACATACAATCATCTCCCCTGTGGTTGTGCTTTTTCGAACCGATAAGAGCAAAAGTTATATAGCAAAAGGCTAAAGGTATTTCCTCTCCAAACAGGACAAGATATATTTCAATTCTAGACGTCTTTGACCTTCCTTAAACTAAGTATGACTTCTGCTAATGATCAGAAGTTTTTTCCTGTAAAGTAGTTTAAAGTTTATCCATTTCTCAAGCCTCATTTTTGGGAGGAAAAAGAGAGTTAGACTTTACGAAGATAGATTAGAGGCATTTTTGACAAGCCAAGGCAGCTGATTATAGTTACATTACCACAAGCCAGCATTTTCCATTTTATGTTCAAAGCCATGAATAATTTACTCAACACACTTTTGGTATTCCTTCAGACTCTTAATTGTTAGCTGACCAATCTAGATCTCCCTGTATATAGGGGGGCGGGTTTAAAGTATTTTCAAAATAACTTATTACAAAATTTAGCCTCAGAGTTATTTGGGATCTCTTCTTTCTGGGCTTGTTCTACAGAAGTGATTTCAGCAGGGAAGAAGCATGCATTTGAAAATCCAGTGTTGTGTGTACCATGAAGAAAAAAGTTCTGGATGGAAGACTTAATGGAACCGAAGAACAGCAAGGACTCTTAGAGCATCAGAACTAGGAAATTATCAGTGCACTACAAAAACTTAGTGAATTGTTACTAACCTTCACTAAACTTTCAGTCTTCATGGTGTTTTTAGTGAACAATTAACAGCTATCTAATTAGTCATAAACTACAGTTATAACATATCATAAAAACCCAAACAAACCAAATATAGTAATTGCTTGTATTTATGAAAATATTTCTGAATCATGTAGGTTATCTTGAACTGATAACAAATCAACAAACCTTCTTTTTACAGAGATTTTTGGCAAAGAAGTTTAATTTTAAAATTACTACTGTTTTTAAGCATCTGTCAAATGGATTGAAAGAGAAGAATGCTGCTGAGCAAGATATTAGTATTCATTTTGCCTCGAGAGTTATGCTAAACCATAACTCGTGGGCCATTAAACCAGTCTGTAGGTCTCAGCAATCAAGGGTTATTTGGCCCACAAACACAGGAAACTACATTGTGTAAGGTTGGGAAGTTATGAGGGTAAGCAATCCATAAGCAACTGTTCCCTGCAGCACACTACAAGGAACAGGAATTTTGGCAAGGTGACAAAATTAAATATACAATTTGACTATTCCTGAAATATTACACAGAAAGTACCCAAGCTAGGTGCATTTTCTGCATTCTCTAAACTACAACAAAATTAAATCTATCAGAAAATTCTCCAGTACTGGTTTTTCTCCCACTATTATGCATGGCTGTGTAATTCAAAATGAAGTGTTTTACAAAGACAGTTAATATGCACCTTCATAATATAGTCCATGATATATATGTAGATGGACATATATATTCTAGATATATATTTACACATTGCACATAAACCTGTCCATAATTATTGAAATAGTTCACTGATTCCTTTGTCACAAATATTTGGACGTTTGTTTTTAACCTGCTCTAGTAGTGGCTGTTTGTCACTTAAAAACTCTTTTGGCAACAGAACCCAGGCTGGCCTGAAATCCTTTTCCTGCTAGGAGGAGCATGATCACCCCTTCTAGCCAGGCAAAGCTGAAATCCCAAAATGTGGTAGGGAATCTCTGGAGAGTCAACTGTTCAAGAGTGACTCACCTCTTCTACGAAAGAGAAGGAAAATGAGGATTTCTGTGGAAGATGCCACAGCGGAGCCAAAGGAGGCTGCTAGTTTGAATACCCAGTGCAGGGCACCGAAGCCCTAAGCTACATGTGCAGGCCTGTACCACATCGCTGCTGTTATTGTGTAGGGAGGAGGGGTGGGGAGACATTTGTCTCTGGAAATGCTACTGCGTCTGGCCGTTCATCCATCCTACCACTGGCTGCTGACCGGGCTGGCTCTGCTCAGCCATTACCAGCCCCTGGCTGGAACTACACCACCTTGGCACCCACATCAGCTAACATACCAGAGGTCATAAAGCACAGCTTACACTCTAAAGAACAATACCCAATCCCATCTGGTCTAGAGGCAAGGAAGACCTAGGTAGATGAAAAGATGTCTCTCCTATCAGTGGTAACATCACACAATCAAAGCCCGTTGTGGTTTCCTGCATGTTCATCAGCTGCAGGTAGCAAGCAATAATGCACTTCCCAAACAGTAGATGTCATCTCTTCCAATACCTTTCTGGCTAACCTTCTAACTCCAAAATGATGATCAACAGATTAGTATAAGTTTGGGTTTTCAGCCTCAGATACTGTCTTTTCAATGCACATCGTGTAGGTTGTTCACTTCACTGAGTTTTGGACAGATTTCCAGAAAATTCTTCTTTCCTGCCCTGAAAATTTTCTTTGCATGTCTTGCACCAGCCTCTTCTTGGAAGCTTATGTGCCAGGCTGGGAGGAAGCCAGAATTTTCATGTATTCATCAGGGGACTACCTGGCAGTGCATGCATGCAATTGCATCTTCCGTATGCTCTTAGTTCCCATGCCCCAATACACCTTAAAAATAATGTCCCACTGATATTGTCATTTTGATGAGCAGATATCATGTTATTCTGCCATTGATGGGATAAAAGTCCCAGACTTTTATTTTGGACTGCATGCAGGGAAGTGGCTGAAGTTCAAACCATAAGGGTAAGCCTTAGGCAAGCCATCCCAAAACAACTCCGTGGTACAACAGAATGGGCATCCCACAGTTTGCCAGGAGGGCAAGTAGAGAGTCTGGAATTTGTCTGACATGCCTCTATCAAATTTGTACTGGTAAGCAATCCAGAAAAGTAAAAGTTAATGTTACTGACCATGGAACCATGGTTTGGTAGAAACCAAGATCGTTGCCAGATGCTATGTTTATAAGATGAAAACAAAATTTGATATACACTGCTCTGTTTGAAATGACACAAAGGTGTTTCTTCCAGATAGGAGGTCTCAGATTTTTCTAAATTATGTTAATGACATTCTTCCACAAAGATTTTTATATGAGCAAAGCAACAAAAGTTAAACTTAAATAGCTTTTATTGAGCTGTTGGAGGCCATTGGCAAAGGAGTGCACAGCTGGAAGCAGAGAGACTGAGCACAAAATCTGTACATAAAGGGGGGTGGGAGTGGCTCAGCTGGTCTAAATCAGTCTAACTCTGACTTTATAGAAGGATTTCAGTTTACACCAGCTGAGGACACAGCTCTAATATCAAGAAGAAAAAAAAAAGGGAGAGGAAATGCCACCTTCAGAAATTAAAATAAGGAATCAGTAAATTTTACTCCTACAAGTAATGTTTACAACTACATTTAGCTTTTGGACTTTGATGGGATTACTCACTAACCTTTAAATGATCAGGGCTAGTAAGTTTTAGATGAATAATTTCCATGATGTTTCCTAGGGTCAGTCTGCAGAGCTATACAGTTAAATTTGCCCAAAGCTACATAAATAATGAACTCAGAAAATAAAATCTGTTCTCTGGTTAATGTAAATAAGAGAGGTAAAACCACAGATCACATATGGGGACAGAAGTGTAAGGAAACAATTAAAGATTTAAGAAACACTTTAAGTATGCAAAACACTAATTCTTCCAGGGACTGTCTTCCAAGGACAACTCAAAGAAACAAGGTCTATTTTCAAAATAAATGTTAGTTCCTTGGCCTGAAGCACAGAAAAACATTAAAGAAAGAGGCAGTCATTGGATTACCACAAATTTTCAGGATTACTGATTTTTTCTGCCAGATAAATCATTGAAATTAATTATTAGTCGTGACAAGGATCTAATTTTTAAACAGCAATGCCTTAGGATTTCGCTTTTTTGACCTTTGATTGGCAATGCATTTTTCTATGTTTTCTTCAAGAAAAGCAGTCTAAACAAGTGCCTTAACTTACAGCAGTTCATCAGGATTGTGAACAGCAATGAATTTACATGAGCAAGACCCAAGAAATCTTACTTTGAAATGTCATTTGGAAAAATTCCATTTTTTCCTTTCATGAACCTGGGGCTTCATTAAGTTCCCAGTCACACTGATGAACATCCCAAGTTACTCTAAAAAAATCTAAGCCATGTAAGGGTGTGAAAGCACCAGAGGAAAAAGACTCAGGAGAAATGTTATATAAATAGTGTGTGCTGATGACATCTGGCTAAGAAAGTCACCAGGAGCCTTGTACCCGTCTACTCACAGATTTTCAGGACACCCAGTTCAGAAGACCAAGTACAGTGAGCAAGTCCTGATGACAGAGGTGGGATGGGATGGGATGGGATGGGATGGAAAGGATCAGAAAGAGCGTAGCCTAAAACAAGATATGGCTGCCAACCCAAAGGGAACCCAATGGATGTAAGGAGGGCTCAACAGCTGACATCTTTTATCCCATGTCATCACAAAGAGTCCTAAACAGACCACCTGGATACAAGTGTCTTGGTGCCTGCATATTCAACAGACTACCTGTATAGACACATCTTGGTGTGGGAGTGATAGTGTGAGTATAAGTGGTTAAAATCATTTTTACTTCAGTTTTAATTGTAAATGAAATCATCTTGCCCTCCCATCAGGGCTTGCACTGAGCTTTGTTAAATTCTTGTTACCATATTTCAACAGGATTTCCTGTAGCTAGGCCTGGGGTATGCCTATTTCCAAAATTCAGAACCTCAAACCTCACTCTCAGTAGAGACTTGCCTGGGAGGCACCGAGAGTCCACATGCATCTGTATTCCTGCTCATACAGCTCCCCAGACACATGTGCTTTACCTGGACCTGTCCAGGTCTGTGTGACACCTGCCCTGCTCATCAGGTTTGATCCCAGAGACGTGCTCTGAACAGAAGAAGAGGCCATGCTGCGGTGGGGCAGCTTTAGCAAATCCTCTTACCACGTGGCAGGATAGCATGTGTTTGCATAGTAGGTCTGCACCTTTCCAGGAATTGTTAGATATATGAATTAAATCCTGATTTACCCTATACTTGCATAGTATAGCTGGCATTTCTGCCACAGTTCTACTACACCAGGGCAGAGTGTCCAGCATGAAGTACAGGACCCACCCCTACACCTCTTGTAGAAACCTATACTGCCACTGCCAGTGCTTCTGAGGTCCTGAGCTGCCCAACATTCAGACACACAAATAACATGTATCTAAAGCTGGATTTGATAATAACAGTCTTTTTTCCAACAGCCAAAGGGCTAAATCACTCACCCACAACACTGCTCTCCCTGCTCTGCCAGACAGGCATACCTTCTGAGCAAGCACTGTAGCATCCTGAATAGAAGTCTTCCTTACACGTTTTTCTCAGTCCCTGTTCTTGAACCTGTGCCATCTTGTAGAACTACCTAAATGATTTTTGACAGAGAGAATGAAATCCAGATTTCCACTTTCTCTGAGTTTTGTGACATTAAGCATCATTATAGCGGTCACTGTCATGAGACAACAAATGTTTAATTAAAATAAAACAGCCTCAATGAGAGAGATATATTCCTTCCAGTCATTGTCTGTCCCTTCCTCTGCAGTTATATGCATTGATAGAATTATTATCAAGCTTATTACATTTGCTTGGAAGATGGCAAAGACTCGAAATTCAGCGAGTACTAGAAAGAAATGAATTTGGTTAACTCACATTTGCATGAATGTCCAAATCACTGAATTGTTGAATTAAAGATGGGCAGTGTAGTACCACTACAGCCACTACATAGGAAAGAGGTAAACATGAAAAGCTACCCAATAGTGATCCCCCCGCAAAGCAAGGCATTTCCCTCACCCCATATTAAGCATCTATCTTTGTGGGAGTTTCCTCCTGTCTAGAATAGTCAGTTTTCCACTCCAAGTTTACTCCAGGTCCCACAGTTCCACTACTTCAGGTGCTACATCTACCCTAGCAAAGGTTTTTCAGATTTCCTTTTATGTTTTCCTATAGCTATAGTGTAGATGTACCTGGAGAAGAGACCACACATCTCTTAGAAAACTTAGGTCTATGCTTTTACTAAACAACAGATGGCCAAAATGTTACACGTTCAAAGAAAGTAAAGACAGATCCACTACTGCCAGACAACTCAATCTTGAGGCTAATTAGTTCAGGCGTCACATCATGTTTATTCTGCTACATTTCTACTGAATCCCAAGCTGGTTACCATTGATTGAGCAAGATATGGTATTATGCCACATAAACATACCATCTTGTTTGGTGATAGTTTCAGCTTTCTAACATGGCATTGAATCATTTTGACCTAGCCTTAACCTTGCTGCTGTAGTCAAATACCAGTCACTGAGCTATCTGGGGCTCTTTTTATCAAATTCATCATCTTTTGAGCAAGTCCCCAAAGCAAAAGTTTGATCCCATCACTGGTACCTTTGATACCCCACTACCTGGCTGAAAAATCGCATTTGGCTCCTGCATCATAAGAAATCACCTTCAATCAGCATAAGCAAGAGTCCATCCTAGCATAAGATCACTGCAAAAATCAAATATGAAATCACCTCTCAGGACATAACTGTTTCCGAGAAATGCTGAAGTTCTAAATTCCCCACTTACAAAAGTCAGAGGGTTCCATTTTTAAGCTGTTCAGTTCTACTTACATAGAAATCAGCCTTAAAAACATAAAGATACTGCACAGCTTTATAGAATGTCATGGATCAATTTTTAAGTTAAAGGAGACCATGCTGATTATCAAGTCCGATCTCCTGCAGGTTTTTTGGGAAGAATATTTTTTTAATAAAGGCGTACTTCAAGCAATATCAAGCAAATTCAACTTTTTGTTTCACACAGTGAGATTAAAATCCAAGAATAAAGCTAAGAAAATTCATAGTTATATTTTACATAATTACAGCTTGTGGTTCACAGAAGACCAGAATGATGGCTCTCATGTAAGCTTTTTACATTTTTCCTAGTTAAAATGGGTCTAGCTTTCTCATAACTCTCTGCTGGTGGTCTAGTTATGTGACCACAAACTCATTTTATTCTCTTACTTCATTGCTGTGAGTGCCAAGTAAAACTTGTTTGTACGTCTTCTGGAATGCATATTACATTTACTGCTGGACTGCATACTTTTTTAGTAATTAAATAGATCTCACAAAGCTCACTAAACCTGGCTTTGCAGCCAGAGGGAAAGTGAGTGGATGGCATGTAGCAGAAAATTAGAATGGCATGCAGCAGCCCAAGGAAAAGTACACAGAGCAGGAATGGGGGTAGGGCAAATGTTAGATATGGAGAGAATATCAGAACACCAGCTAGGAGGGGGACTGATCCCAGAAGTCACAAAGCTGGCTGAAGACGATGGAGAAACAAGTTCCCCTTGCTTTGAAGGATGTGTAAGCAGGAGATCAGACCTCCTAGGTCATCTCAGTAGGTGTGTAAAAGGTGCAAGTTTAAAAGAAGTGGAGTAGTGAGAGATTTGTAAAAAGGACAGAGAAAAATTTAAGTCTAAAAATGATTAGTTGTGACAGAAAGCAACAAGTCTGCTTCAGTTTACTGTCCGTAAGCTCCCAAATCCTATATGATATATAGAAAATTAAAATTTGTTATTGCCAATGTAATAAAAGATAGTTCTCTTCCCAATTTTGTGCTTCCCCCTCTCTTTTTTTTAAAGCCACAGTTTTGAAAACATGCAAAGTTGCAAAAAGGAAAGACAAAGCAAAAAGTTAAAGACTATTAATGTACTAATGATTATTAAGAAAATAAAGTGAGATGTTAAATAAACATTGGGAGCATAAAATGCAAACACATTTTCAGTAAAAAATTTAAGTGGTTACTTTGACACAGAAGCAATGTAAAATTTTTTTTTTCCAGAGGTCCATTCTTGCTTTTTGCTTTTTGCTTTTTTGCCTTTTTTTTGAGCGATCTATGAAGACTCAGAGGAGCAATTGTAAAATACAAAATAACTGTCATGAAGGTGAAAACATTACATTTCTATGATTTAATATGTATTTGTAGACAGAACTCTTGAATATTTTGGAGTTTATAGCAACAGGTTCAGATACTGTCAAAAGCTCTTTTAGGAGCTCATCAGCAAGAAATTTTTAAATTCAGCAGGTGAGATTCTGGTCAGCTTATTTCTGACATCCAAATCCAAGACACGGGGGAGCTGCTCTCCAAGGTTCTCTTTGCAGCTGACAAGCGGCTGTATTAAAACTGTTAACGTGATGGACATTCCTTCTCCTGCACTGCCACCAGTGACAGAAGTTTTTGCAGCCAGGCTGTGTAATGCCATCCAGCTAAATAAATCCATAACTTTTTCATTTTGTCAGTGGCTTCTATTCAATGCCATTGCCAATTCTAAGCGAATTTGGAGTTCTCACTTAAAGCAGAGCACCCTGTTATAGAGAAATAGTTCAATTCAGTAAGTTCGGGCCAGGGAAATAAAGTAAATAACATAGGACAAGAGCTACATTTAAGTCGCTGTCTTTTAGACCATGGTTGTTGCAGAGTTTAGCAGAAAATCCATATCTGTTTGATAACAGGATTAAAAATAACTACAAAATGCTGTGATATTGAGAAAAGATTGCAGGAAGATACCTGATTTTTGAAAAGGCTGTTTGTGACTTGTTAAATGTCACCTCACATGTAGAGCACTAAAACTGGCAAGCAGAAAGTTTTCACAAAGTAGAAGCAAATGAATTCCCAGGTCTGATCATCTCTGCCACCCTTACACTTTCTCAGGTGACACTTCTGCCAGCAAGCTCTCAACAAAATGCACTCTAACATATATTTTAGTGCTTCCAACCAATCTCAGGATCTCTGCGCCTTAAAAATTGGTGCTGCTTTTTCACATTGGAAAGCACAACATGGAGATTTAATTACTTGTGTTTGCAGAAAGCTTCAATGGCAAAGCCAGAAGAAAAATACAGACATAGGTATTTTTAGGCTTCTGCTACTATTGGCGCAAAACACAGCAGCACAGCTTGCGGTACTTTATGGGCCTGATCTCCTCAAGGGCTGCTGGCTGTTTCCTGCAGCTGGTGTTGTGGGTGCTCACCCTCTCCCAAAACCAGACCTATTTTTATGCCTGGAATAGAGAGTCCTCCAAATCAAAACCTTATCTCAGCTCTTTGTGTCCTGTTCTTCTTCACTGCTTTGCATTGTCACCACTCAAGAAACAGCTTCTTGCTTTTGTGCTTAAAACCATTTAAACTTAATTGGGCTTTCATAGAGTGCCTTGACTGTGTGCTGACACTTTGGGCTCAGTTACCTCATGGACATATTAAAACCCAAACAAAAGCACAAATCTTAATCTCTTTAATTGCTAGACAAAACCACTCTCAGAGGAATTCTGAAGATGTTCACAGCCTTTGCAATTTGGGAAGGATGGGCCGCCCATTAGCTTCTCTCAAGCCTGAATGTCTCTCTGGCTTGAACACATGTGGGCCAGCTGGCTGTCCTTGACAGCAGGAGTTAGTTTTGCATCCACTTTCTATAACATTGGTTTAGATATTTGTCTGAAGGACATCTTGGCATCTGCAAATAAACATCACATTCAGGAAAGGCTGTGTGTACACAGTCTCAGTCGTTTATAGAAGAGCAGGATACTTCTGAATAAGATGCTAAATTTAGACTGAAACTTCTAATTCACCAAAAGAATCTATTCAAATTAAACCTTTTTCTTTTTTTTCCCCAATCATTTTTAAATTTTTCCTTTTGAGTTTACTAAACCTATATGATTTTCTCCTTGAGCGTAATAGCACAAATTTTTCATCCAGAACCAAAGAGAAGGTAAGCAGCAGATATTTATTCAAATGACTTTTTTTTTTCAGACAAGATGTGTCTTCTGTTAAGTACTTTCAACTTCTCTATTGAACACTAGGGTGTTCAGTGTTCTTTGAACTAACTTTGGTGTAACTTTGGGACCAATTGAATGCTTGCTTGCTGAACAGGTCATTCTAATGCCAGACTATAAAAATTAAGAAATAAGTCATTAAATGAACCAGCAGATATGCACAGCTAACAAAGCAAAAAAGCTGCTTTCTTTGAAGTGAGCTTGTGTTTTTCATTTCTCTGCTGCACTGAAAATTTGTATTTTCTCTCAAAAAACTTTCCAGTTGATGTAGCACTATAACTGGATATTATTATGTTATGTGTTTATATTATTATAACTGGATATATTAGAGAATGTAAGCTTAAATGAGGACAGATTTTGTGAGGAGAAACAGATGTTGGAGTGATAGGAAGAGGATGGGACCAGGTAGGTGGAAAGAACCTTTATATTATTTACAGAGGGAGTGCTCTTTGGAATCGGGCTGTTCTGTCGGGAACATTCACATTGCAAAGACATTGATTTTAAAATCATGCAAAATGTAAACATATGACATGCCATTGAAAAATTTGAAGTCAGCCTCTATTGTTAGGATGTAGGCCCACAGAAAGAAATTTTACATTTCTGTATGCCAGTAATGAGTTCAAGCACATACGTGTCTTGAAAAGCAAAAGATGAGAAAGAGCTACATAGTGCATAGCACGGAAAACATCAGCCCTGAAGCTGTAATGGGGGAAGAACTGTGTGCAACTGCTATGACCAGGTTGTGCTAATGCTACTGTTTGATCTTCTCTTCATCGACTTGTTGGACAGAGCATGTCCTAATCCCAAACACAAAGTTCCTTCTTTGGGGTCCCTGCAGAAGCATGCAAAGCAGAATAAAATGAAGGTATTTGTTGGACCTGGAGACAGAAGGTACCAGTGCTGAGAGAGTTCTGAGAAAAGAGTTTTTTCATTCTGTTGCTGGTACCACTGGAGATTTTAAGTAAGTAAGTGCTTTATGTATTTATAAAGTTTCAGATGAACATAGTCCTTCTGATTCAATACACAGTATGGTGAAATGCAACACTTTCTCCTTCCACTAGCTCACACAGATATAATCCAGTAAGTGAATATCTTCTTTGCATTAATCACAGGAAAGGAAATGAATCAAGAATGTATTGCTGTTTCCATATTTGAAGGCTGAGACCACTGAAGTTATGTAGCACTTTAGTCCAAAGCGATCATTACAAAAATATAACCTCCCTACGTATTTCTCATTACAAATAAGCCTAGCAGTACAAATCTATTTTTCTGGAATGTATCATAGAGCAAGGGTCCATCAAGCCTGACTCCAAGAAAAGAAACCATAGTAGAAGTTACAAATAATATTCCTCTGTTACTGCATGGCTTCTTTTTAAAGAGAATTTGTTCTAAATATATATAATAAGATCTCTCAGCAGCTGATGTGGCATTTCACTTCTGAACAGTCAAGCCATCTGTATATTAATGCCCCAGGCAGCAGCAAATTTCATTAGGTGAAAAATAATTTGGGTTTGCTGTCACTGATAACTGAGAATAATTCTAAAGAAGGTAAATGGACAAGCTGTCCTTTAATGAATTTATTTGTGTGGTGAAGAGGGTAGAATTAAACTAACAGATTACATGAAAAATACACTGATTCTCTGTGGCTAGGGTAAAACCTCTGTTACCCTGCCTATTCTTAGTTTAGTTTAAAAGTTCTGAAAGTTGTAAATAGTGATACTGCATCTTCTGTAACAACATTCCTTGGAGTAAAACTTTGTGGGTTTGGCTGCAAGTGAATAGGTAGGATGGTGCCCACCTCTGCTTACAAGGTGCAGCCGTACAGGCATTGGCATTGCATTGTGCCAGAGCGGTGAGGAGGGAAGGGCAGCAGCTGCACTTGCTCACTGCAGCTTGCGTCAAGGAGTGCAATAGGGTTTTCTCTACAGCTACACTGTGTTACTGGCTGGTGTGGTCATAGCTTGTTCAAATCCCTATGACCTTGATGTCAGAGGAGGGATGCCAGGACTCTGCTGGACCTGGTTTTGTGGAATGATGGGCCAGCAAAGAAGAATTCCTTTGCCTTTGCCTTTCCATTTCCATTCCCGTCTTGCACAGAGAACCTAGAAATAATGTTATTTCTTCCAGGTTTTGTTTCCTTGCTCATCCTAATCAGCCATCGTAATGGAGATCTGCTGTTGTATTCTCAGAGATGATGAACAAAAATTTCACTCAAGAAACCATTCATTTTCCCCATAACACCTCTAGAGTCTGGGTAACTTCTCATTAAAAATAACTCAATTTATTAAATCTAAGGTATAAAAATACAAAGAAAAAAAGACTTGAACACAATTCTCTTAATGTTAGTATCACCTAATGGTATTATTAATCATAATACAAAATTTCACAATGTTTTCTTCTTCTGTTGTGTAACCATGATTCCAGTCCTTGAAGAAATGCTGCACTGTTTTTAGTTAGGGATGCCAGACTTTTAGGAAAGCCATTGCATGCAGGGGAGTTTGCTTTCTGCTTTCATCCTTGTAATAGGTATTTAACACTTGTGGCAGAAAGGCTCGCTGTGAGGCATGCATTGCAATACAGGATGACATTCCTGAGAAAAAAATGATTCTTTCTGTCTGGTTTCACCACCTCTATCTAAGTCCTAGCCTGTATATGCATAAAACAGATTGAGCTGAAATAACAATGCTTTGTATCTCTTGCAGTGGGAGAATGGACCTTTAGGCCCTTTATAATCTGATGTTATTCAGAAAAGAGGGCTTAGTATAAAGTTTAATCGCTAGTAAAGCCTACAGTAAATATTTGCAATGTTCTTCAACTCCCTTCCCACAGTTCTGTACAACAAACAAAAGCATAGCAATCTCAAGTTTCACACCAAGATGCAGAAACACTGTCGCTGAGATAAGTTAAATGTTACGTGTACCTAACAGTGTCACCAGGGTGAAATTCCCTGTTTTAGAGAGAGATGGCAAACTTGCAGCTTAGTCCTCTGCTACTTGAATCACAATAAGCTTTCCCAGTGACTTTGAAGGAAGAAGAGCCTGCCTGTCATGACTTGATTCTGTATTACCTTGAGACCTGGCAACAGTATTATCCTCAACATTTCAAAGAGATGCTTCAGACCTTGAAGAAACTGCTCAGCACCTCTTACAGTCAAACACGGCCATGTTTTTTGACAGCTACACTGAGAAGCAACACATGTGTCAGGAACATATGGCCTTGATGGGTGCATATTCATCCATTTTCACTTCCCAGAAATATGAGATTGGCTCTGAGCTGGTAGAGCAGTGAGTTGTTCTCTTTCTCTTTTATTATGACAGACCAGGAGACATCCATGCTCTTTACTGTCTGGTGATATTTGCAGTAACACCTGGAAGCCCCAGATAACACAGAGTCTTATTCTAGTACAAGCTATACAAACAGATGTTGAAAAGGGTAGTCAGATAATAATCAAGGCTTGCAATCCTGCGTCCTTAGTCTGGAAAATTCTATATGCACCTTGCCGTACTGAACTTAATGAGGTGGCTTACCTAAGCAATGTTATGGACATGCATGTGATCATGACTCACCCCCCTGATAGATATGTAGGTGCAAAAAAAATGTTCTGAGTAAATAAGCCAAAAGGCTTAACAATCAAAGGCTGTAGACCAGCCCATCCTCCAGGCCCTCCTTTCTCTTTGAAAAACTGTCATCATTAATTACAATGGAGCACATGGATCTCTGTTTGAACGGGCATGGCCACCAGCACAGAGGGGGAATGACTGGTACCTGGCAGGGCAAAGCAGTGATGTTGTAACCGTGCCAGTCATCAGGAATGAATCAGTAAATGGAAAAGAGGCAGCATGAAGGCTTTTTATGCTGTGTGTTTTGGACATGTACATGACTCTTCCAGTACATCAGTTAAAGGTATGCTCAGATTGCAATGTCACCTCTATGACCTCAAATTCCTTTTAGGCTGAAACTTCATTGAATGTATTTTGTTTAATAAACTCATCAGTAAATATTAATTTCTTACTGTATTTTCACAAGCCTTCCCCAATACAAGGAATTTGCTTGAAAATTCTCACCAAAAAAAAAGTTTTAAATCATATTTGCACAAAAGAAATCCAGAGAAAGCTTCCTTTGTTCATCCAATATGCCTAACTTTAAAAAGAAAAAAGCATGTTGTGTAAGATTTTTTTTGGGGGGGAATGATGTTAAAGGATTGTGAAATAGTCCATTTATGGTGTCTTAATTTTCCTTTAAGTAAAGAAACCCAATTTAAAGGGGCCCCTGTGTTGATTTGTATACACTGTACAGGAGCCGGAGATTCCTGTGGTGGTGTGTGCTGAGCAGATTCTCATTTTGTGGGTATTTGTGCAGACACAATGCAGAAAACAAAGCTGTGGTGATTTAGTAAATGTTTTCTGGGTATGCAGGTCTCTCTTCTCTCCCTTCCTCTGGCCAGGCAAAGGTCAGGAGGAAAACAGGCATGGAATGGAAGAAGGAACTGTGGCAGTAGCAGCTGGATCCCCAAACAAAGGCTGAAACACTACGGTTTGCCTCAAAAGCCCAAAACAAAGGCAAAACCCCTTCAGGTCCATGCTAAGGGGGTGAGGAGGAGTGTTGTCCAGTCATGGTTTACTGGGCAGGAAGGGCACTCAGAACAAGAAGTTTATTTGCTTCCAAGAGGAAAGCTACTAAAAACAATTTTGCTATGGAGACTGGGAGGCTGCATCCTTCCCACACCCAGTTTACCCAGGTACTTACTCATACACATGTACACTTACCTCTGTCCTGGAATGTTACCAAAAGAAGGATGAAAAAAAAGACAGCCAAACAAATCCCAGTTCAGCAAAGCAGCAAGTGTTTAATGCTCAGATGATTAAGCCTTCAAAGTAAAATGAGTGAGATGAACAGCCGTCGGCAAGGCACAGGCAAAAGGTTTTGGTGAAAACTATTAGTTTTAATCAAAAACCGTATAATTCTTGGCATAAAAACAAACAGTAGACAGTGATCCTACATTTGAGATATGGGAAATTGAAAAAAAAAACCCAACCTGTAGGTAATCCTCCCTTTTCCCTTACAGCAGTTCACCAGGGAGCACAGTGTGTTGCTTTCCCACACTAGCTAGAAGTCCCTCGCACATTTGCTGTACTGGAAGGTCACACAGCACTGCTGGAGAGGGAGTAAGCTGTGCTGAGATGTGGCAAGCTTTCAATGATGGACATTTTCCATGCAGCCCTGTTAGTTTACTATAGGGAGCTTAGGTTACTACGTTCTCATTTTGATAGGATACATGACACCATTCTTGCTTTAACTGATATGTTGCATGTACCCACGCACTTGGAAGCTCTTCTAAGCTGTCAGTTTGAAGAAAAATGGAAATATCATCAAGGGTCCAAAA
>VYZW01034087.1:857-14661 GCA_013401315.1 Balaeniceps rex | reverse complement strand
CCACCCAAAAAAAAAAAAAAAGGAAGTTGTATTGTCTTGAGTAAAGGTCCCAATCTCAGGGAAATGACAAGATAATATGATATAGCCCCAACCACATACAGAATTGTTTTGGATCAGAAGACTTCAGAAAACAGTGAAATCAAGAATCAAAATAGTTTTCTTAGGAAAAAGAAATTATTTTAAATACCATGAAAATGTTTGTGACATTTAAAATTATAATGCCATTTACCCAAGAAATTATACATCCCACTTCTTCACCAGTAAGGGGCCTGTTTAACCCATGGGTCGGAGTGGTAATTATAGTTCCCTTGGTAAGTAGTAAGGGAGTCAGAGGGCTATGATTCAATACAGACTTGTGGTCTTGGTTAACAACAATAAATAAAAGGCATCTTAGCCACTCTACAGCTTCTAGTTCCCTGAGAAACAATTTTATGCATTAATAACTTTCATTTACATCATTTACATCAATGGATATAAGCTTTTAAGTCTAATATTCATGAGTTAATAAATCTAGCTACTGTAAGTAGAAACACAAATATGGATTTCAGGCTATCAGAATGTTGCAAGTAGCCTTAAGAGTCATTGCTAAAAATTTAGACAAAACTTATAAATAAATAACATCCCTACTCGAAACCGAATGTTTCAAAATTTTATTTAAAAGCTTAGAACTTAGAAAATGTGAAGGTTAAATCCACTATACTACAGCTTGTCTAGCATTTCTGGTGCTGCAAAGGAACAAAATCCCAGACAAATAAGGAGCACAATTTCTCTGTGTTGTCCACTTTGCAGCCCCAGTATAGAAGGCATGCAATGATCACGCTTACGGTAGATAGAAATGCGAGGGGTATTTCTCTGCTTTGACGTTTTCTGGAGAAGACACAGGTAAGCAAAATTTAGCAAAGCTCTGAGTAAGGTTGTTCTTACCTATATTATGGGCAAAAAAAGGGGAGACTAAGAAGTAGACTAAAATATTCTTTCTTTCTACATCCTCCTCCACTTGTAGGCAGAAAATGGCTTGGCCAGAGCAGAGGGTCAAGGTCAGTGTATGCCTTTATTTTGACACAAAACACCATGACCCATTTAAGCTTAGGGGAAGGACATTGCATTCAGATGGATTTTTAGCACAGACCACAGAGAGGCTATTCTGTACTTTAAATTAACAAGGTCATGCATTCCAAATTGTGCTCTGAACGGGATCTGGTTTTGGTGGGGAGGAGAGGTTTGTTGCTCCCACAACAAGGACTTATGAAACATTTTAATAAACAATAAGGCTTTGTCTGAAGAGAGAGCCTTGACAGCTAGTATGCAGAATTCAGATATATGCACAATACGTTCAAACTGAACCGCCGTTGTATTCCGAGAAACCATGGCAGACTAGTGGATGAAATCCTTATTTGCACAATTGCGCACTTATTGAAGTGGCCTTTCCCATGGTACTTTCACAGCGGGTTTAACTCCATGCCAGTCATGTTTTCTCCTGTCTTCTATCCTGATGTGAGCATTTTTCACCCTTTAAGTAACAAGGGATCTTGTGTGGGAAAATGTTTTCTCATTATATCTTGCAAAGAAAGGATCTCTCACTCTGGAAGATTATGTTCTCATTAGTTGCTCTAATCCCAGGTTCTATGTGTATGCTTATTACAAGGAATACTCTCAAAATTTTATGAACAGTAGTTTTTCTTTGTTCAGGTTGCTGAAAAACTTCTTAGGAAAACATTTACACTATAAAAAACGTAAAATTTGTTCCTAGCTCTTTTAATACAAGAGACACACAATTTAGACAACCATAAATTAGTTTTACCAGACTTCTGCACCATTCTGGGCTTTGAATACCCACATCTCTGGCCATACATGGGATACATCAGGCCTCAAAAAGGCTGGAATGCAGAATCAGAACTCTGGGTACAACAGCAGGGACATTTGCTTAATGGTTCACATATGGGGACATACTATGTTGGAAGACACTGCTCTTTATCTCAGCATTCTCCTAGAAAAGAAAGAAGTAAAAAATTTCTGTTTCGTACACTTACATGGAGACTGAAGGACATGGAGGCTGCCTTCGAGTTTGATTCCAGATTTCATGACTCACTAATGGCAACTTTTTCATTTTGTTTTCCAAACTATCTCATTGTTTACTTCCACTGAAGTTGCAGGCAAAATTTCCATCGACTTCAGAGGAAGTCGGATGGCGCCAGTGAGGTTCTCATAGTCTAAGAAAGCTATCCAAATTTGTCACTAGCTTCAAGAATTTGGTTTGAAAAGTCCTTTTATATGTGGGTTAATTACTGTGGTAATAAATACAGCCACTTGTATGTACCAAGATATTTTAGCTTCTCTTCATACTGTAATTATATGTACTATTTTACATGACTAATTAAGTTCAAATGCTCTCTTCTTAACCCTGTCATTAATAAACTGTAAAAAAACTGTCCAGAACAAAACTAAAGAAAAAATCAACTGTAAAGACCATTTGTAAGAAAGTAATCTGTTTTTTTTTACTGCCGGCTTTCAGATACTGCCTCAGGGACTTCATTTGGGTGGTCAAGTAATTCTGCTTGATGAGTAATAAACAAAAAATTCTACACCCAATTCTGTTTTATTCCCACTGAGTGGTAGCTCCTTATGCAAGTAGTTCCACTTCAGTATTTAGGCATGCAGTTAATCCTAGCTATTTATTTGGCTAGATACCACTCCCTGAAACAAGGGACAGAGTTTTAGGCCATGTGTAAAAAAGTAGAAAATTGCCCAATAAAATGCAAAAAATCCTACGTTGAAAAGATAGATATTATATTCAGGACTCAGACACCAAACTAATTACAATTCTCAGTTAAAAATAAAACTTCTCAACATCGTGTCTTAACGCATATTTTTTTTCTGAATTTGAGAGGGGCATTCATGAAATTCCCATACTTGTTCTTTGAGTAACAGTGATTTTTTTTTAATAGGTGGATTAACACTGCTGTCTGGATCTTTTACATAGTCAGGTACTAATGTTAACAAGAGTTTTTTTGGTGCTAAGAACATTTCACTGAATGTTAAGTGTTGTTTTATATTATCTTTGAATAGTAGCTGTTTAGGAATATTAACCAGCTCCACTTTACTTTTTTTTCCTGGCAAAAATCATTCATCAAGCACTGTTCACGTTACTTCTGCTACCAATATCAACCATAGGAGCCACAGGATACACAGAGCTTTGGGACACAGTGGTGTTGCAGGAACTGACTATCTTAAAGACCTGTCAGGCTTTGCAATTTCAAGGAAAGAAGATTGTTTATTTTGGGGGGAAAAAAAAATGACATTACTGTACCTTCTGGGCACTCATTCCAAAAAGCTTTGGTGGAAAATCTAGAAAGAATTCCTTTATTAGTGGTTTAACTAAAAACAGAGTTTGGCAGCTAATCTTCTAAACGTCTAAACATCATCAACTACTTTCCTCCTCCTTTGGAGCAAAACATATGCCATACTTTGGAGAACAAAATTCAGGATGTGAAATAAGTATGCATACGTTTTGACATGTGCATGCTCTGCAAGGGTCTTTTAGAAAAAATTCACTGCAGCTCAAGTTCAATAAAAAACTGAACAGTTCAGTCTAGGAGTTTTATCTGCTAGTCTTTAGGGGTGAGATTTTGACCCCTTTATTCAAGTTAATCCATCAGAATTAGCAGTGAGGTTTAGTCAGCATCAGTGAAAGCTGGAGCAGGCAACAGAGGCCCCTGGGTCAAAGCACCATGGAAAACATATTGCTTGTGTGTTTTGTTACCCTTGTAACCTAGCTGGGTTATAAGTGCAGGTAGAAAACACAGTCATTCTCGCTTTACATAAATATTTAAGCATCATAAAAAGTGCTACATCTGAAGATTTGTTTCCAAACACTTCCCCATTTCATAGTGCACACAGGCATACACTCGTACACAGCTACATGCCTGTATACACTGATACACAGCAGTCTCAAAGGGTTCTGCTGCAAAGTTCCTTTCATTGGGAACACCTTTATTATTATTTTTTCAGATTTCAGTTCAGTCAAATCAAAGATAGTTTACTTAAGAAATAAATATCCTTACTGCCACTTCTGGCAAATTAGAGAACAGCATCTTAACCTCTGATCTCACAATCAGCATAAGGAATTTTGGTTCAGGCAACTGCCTGCCTTGTTGAACTTCAGAGACTACACTCTCCTCTGCCTATTCTCAAGCACTTTAAAAATTAAATTTGGAAAAGCTCATGCAGCTATGGCTGGCGAAGTTTTGGCTCTGCATTGCGGACCGACTGCTACTGTCTTGTCTTGGTTGCTTCTAATCAAAAAATTCCCAGAACTAATCTCAAGGACTGCCAGCAAGTATGATCTAAAAGCAAAATGCGACAATATAAAAGGAAATGAAGTATGTTTTATTGTGTCTTAAGATAACTTTCCATCAGAGTAAATTTTTTAATACTCCTTTATGTTTCAGGGCAGCAGCAACTTTGAAAAATGTTATTCGCACTCTTAATAATTCATAATTATAATAATACAAAGATTAGGAATGAAGATTAGGAATGACAGTCTTATGTCAAACAGGATAAGGATAATTCCCAGGAAGCATACGCATTTGAGGACTAATGTAGTAACTGGCATCTCTGCATTAGCTCTAGAGATGCCACACTCAGCCACAGAAAATACATATTAAAGAAATAACGAAGATCCTGTTTAATATTGCAATAATAAAGGAAGATAAAGTAAACCAATGACTCTCCACTGCTTCTGGGCAGGCACTGTCTTTCCATAGCATGATTCTCCAGAAAGGCCCCTCCTTTGTCATCCAACAAATTGTCTCAGTGGAATGGGGGCCAGCACAGCTACAACCTCTGACACTTGCAAGATATATTCCTTGGTTTGGCATCTACCCAATGGCCTGTTAAGCTCTTGTCCTGAAGCTTTGGTAGTTTAGCTTGTCCAGTGTGATTTCTATCCAATATTTTAAAAGTTTAAAGCACAGACTGTGAGCTATCTATGGGGGATTTTTTGCTCCCAAGTATGAACTGGGGATGGGTGTGAGGAAAATCTTCCCTTCTCTAGTGCTGTTTTCTTGCTGAATTCACTGCGAACAGCAGAAGTTCAGAAATTCTGAAAACAAGCCTCTGTTGTTTAAGCCACTTAAACTGTTGCGACTCTGAATCTTGTTGTCAAAGTGCATTAATTCAAATTAGCATAATAAATTGTATGTTTGGGAGTTTGGCCCAAGAGAGCTTTTAAAGTCTATTTTGCCTATGGATTCCTCAGATGCTAACTATTACAGTTTGTTTTCCTGTAAAATAGTCTATGAATAGAACAGGAATGAGGAGGGTTTGACAGGAAACAGAAGTATCTAATACAAAACACCAAAAATGCTCACATTCTCCCTCACCTCCACTGAGGGTTTCTTCTTTCCTTTTTTCCCTCCACCCAAGAAAGTAGAATTCTGGAGCCAGCAGCCACAGCCCTTTATAAGCCTGTCTATAAGGGTCGCAGTTGCTTCATTTAGGACAAAGAACAGAAAGACTTCTTTTTCCCAGATACAACCATAAATCTCTGTAGAAGGCATCAGTTCCAGCTCACTGTGCCACAAGGCTGACTTTTGCATTTCATTGGTTTCTTTGAAGTCATCTGAGCAGATGAAGGAAGTGATTTGGGACATAGCTGTGCCCTGTGATGAAACCATTTTTTTTACAGCTCTGAAGGCATCCTTGCAGAGCGTGTGAACAAGTCACACCACTCTTCTGTTCATTTTAGATGGTGCTGCTTCTTTTAAAGACATTACTAACGTCTTGAGTGATCTATTCTGACCATCTATTATTTTTCCTAAAGAAAAAGGTGCAAGGCATGAAATTATTTGAATTTTGATTCCCACACATATTATACAGTGCTGCTGTCAGCTCCAATGGGAGCAGAGCTGTTATAACCACACTGTTCTATGAAAGAAAGGCAACTCTGCTTTAAGGTCTACATGCAGAAACACAAAGGCATGGCTGTATTAAAGAAATAATGCCATACAAACTAACCAAAACAAAGGACAGGCACCATGCAGTAGTTTTATCTCCTGGAGATTCACTTGGGCGCTGTGGAAACTAAAACATCGCGTGATGTGGGTACTAATGGAACAAAACAAATGAGACTGAGAGAGATGCACAGACCCTGAACAACCAGGATAAAATGCATAAATAGGCACTCAGCAAGCCAGGTGCCATGTCCTAATGTCCTTCTTTAACAAAAAGCAAAAGGACAAGTTGCAGCACACAACTAAGGACAATCCTGCTATATTCTCTGTCCTGGGAAGTGTACAATGTTGAAAGATCCGTTTAACTACAAACACAGCTTTTTAACACAAGACAGTATCCTCACATAGATGTCCAAAAAGAAAAATGAAGGAAACATTTGTTCAGCCACTCAGATTATCTGTATGCTTGATAAGGAAGAAAGCTCTGCCATCCTTCGCATAAATAAATAACCATAACCTAAAATTCTGTCAATATTATAAATATTTTATATAAAAATGTTTCAAGGCAGGTGGTGTTTCATCTAAAAATATAAAATAAATGTGATTTTATGTCAATGAGACACAAAAACATAATTGAAGACATTAAAAAGAAATGTGGAAAATAATTCGAGGAAGCTGGTTCAATTAGAACGACATGGAAGGGCCCATTACTGTATCTCGAGTTAAGTAAGCATGCTGTCACTCTAAAAGACTGGTTTTAATTTGTTCTAACTACTCTGTGGGAATGATTTATATCCCAACATTTCTGGCAAACATATTTAGGAGACTTGATTATCTTTCCTGAAAGGCACAAGAGGTTTTCGTTGACTGAACTGAGGTGCAGAGTACCTACATATATGTTCAATAACTTTGAACAGGCTATTTAAATTGGATATTCTAATTAAGCACCTCCAACCCAAATCAGAATCTACCACTTTCAGTTTAAAAAAGGCCTTTTAACTTTTTTTTTCTGACCTTGCATGTTACATTCACTGCTTAGTTCTGGAGGAAATTTACAGGATGGAATTTATGAGATGGACTAAGAGCCGTAGTGACCCCACAAGAACAAATACTCTGTGGTAGTTTGCTGCCCCTTCAGCCACACCAATGCAGCCGTTTACGAGAAGGGGGTTTTTTTGCTTTGCTTTTGGTTTTTTTTAATGTAGATCATTTCAGTAATTCAGCTCACTGAGTAGCCCCACATGCTGCTGTTCTTGTGCAATGAGGATGAGGTTTCTCAACAGCTTAAACCAATCTAAACCGGCTTTGCCACCATCCTCCCTCCCTTTCTCTTGCGATCTCCACCCCTCTTACGCTGGCGCTGATGGTTCCCAGTGACTCGGAGCTGGTTCAAAGGACTCTACAGAAACCTACTAGAGCTTTCTGTAGGGTTTTCTGGCACTCTCAGTGCCAGGGGTAGTACAAGAGAGACGGTGGGAGAGCCAGAGCAAAGTATTAAGATGAGACCATGGCTGTGCTGACTCAGACTGGTTTAATTTGTCACAGAAGTGCAACCTGAGGGTATGGTAAACACTAGCATGGCAGATACAAGGCGCCAGGACGGAGGGGGGGACTGGAAACTTCTGAAGCCAGCTTTTCCAGCAATGCCAACGTCTTGAGTAATTTCAGCCACAGGGCTAAGATTGGCATAGGTGGAGCCTGTAGCTGCTCACAGTATGTCCTGTCACAGCTGGGCCCCCTGCGTGTCCCCGCGCTGCCTATTTTAGTAGGGGAGGGAGTGGCGGGAGGCAGAGGGCCGGCAGATTTGCCACAGCTAGGAGACTGTCCTCTGAAGAAAAACTCTACAGGCCGTGTTCAGACAGTTTTTAGATTCTTTCCTTCTCTTATTAAACTTATTAAAGACACTGCCTGTTATATCACTTTATGAGTTGGGTTGCTGCTCGCCTTTCTACTCTTCCATTCATTGCATCTGCAGTGTATTAACAAGTATTAACGGGTAACCCTATTACTTGGGTTCTTTCTTCGGGTGATTTCTCACTGGGATCGCTTTTGTGCATTTTGCAAGCAGAACTGCAGATCAGAGTGAACATTCGGGACCTGCATTCACCCATTTTCAAGCAGAGAAAATACAATCAAGCCTGCAAGTGTAATGTCATGTCTGATCAGTGGAGGAGGGCTGCAGATTCCCTTTACAGACATAGCACTGTTGGAACTGGTTCGCAAAGAGGTTTCTAAACCCTCTTTTAAGCCCTGCATTTGAAAACAGGGATTGCCCCATACTCTTAATTTATGCCTTCAGGGGATAGTGATTTAAGAAGCGTTCCAGGATTGGAAGGGATTCTCAGAAATTTCCTAGACAATTCATCAGGGACAAAATCAACAGTATCATGGAGGAATTCAATTATGTTCCATACAAATTAATCTAAAAACACAGGGAAGAAAAAAAAAAAAAATATTGCACTTATATAAGTTGTTTGTTTTGGCAAGCATCCTGCTCTATGCAATTCCATAAAAGCTGCCAGAGTTTATGGGAGGTTCAACATTTTTATTTCAATCTTTTTTGGCCCATTTCAGATGACAGTGACCTGTGGCAAGTATTACGTATGCTTACTCAGAAAAATGTCTGAAATACCACTGTACACTCTGGCTGTTCAAACGAGAAGGAAGAATGATTTAACTGCTGGCCATGACCAAACGTGGATGACAATAGTTAATGTGGGATTCCCGTCTCAGTAGAAATTTACTTCAGCATCTGCGACATTCAACAATAGAAGGAAATAGTGGAAACCAATAGCAGGATTTCCTTTGACAATTCACTTTTATTCTTTCTTCCTTAAATCCCTTTATTCTTGCCTAGTAAAAATTGTATACATCAGTAGCAGCCAGAGGGAATGCAACTTCAGGCTTGAAAACACTTCAATCCATCAGCAAAGAGGTGCAGCAGCTGGTCAGTCTGTTGTCAGGAAGGAAGCCGTAGCCATTGCCTTGGGTCACGAGAAAGAGCCAAGGAGGGAAACATCCATGCTTGGATAGTGGATACAGTAGGGTCAAGCTCTGGAGGAGAGTTGTGTGTAGAAGATACCATCGTGCAAAGCTGCTCAGTCACCAGTTTCCAGCAAACACCAATGTATATCTATGTTCACAGGAAGAAACTGAGATACTGTCTGTATCCACATTAGCAAGTGGTGGATGGTAATAGGAGCATATCTTTAGAGAGAAAAAGTTGTTCCTGAGGACCCAGATTCTCCACTTTGCTCATTACAGAGGTTTTTACTGCAGACTAGTTCTAGTCTGGCCCAAGAGGTCAGAAGTGGTGTGAGCGCATGAGGAGCCTGGCTGGATCTCATCTTCCAATTTGAAAGCTCTCCAGTTTGGTCCACATTGTAGTGTAGTCTTAGAGTGAACAAACTGCAAAAAGTGGGTATAACAGGAGACTCATTTCAGAAGTTAACTCCTGATATAAACTAAAATGATAATGCTGTTGGTCCTATAGCAGCTGTTTTTCTTCTGCTTCACTAGTGAACGGGTTGTGAGATCAACATCCTGATAACAGGCAGAAAGGAGATATGCTGACCTTGGAAAGGAATTACCAGCAATGATCCTTGGAAGGATGAATCCTATCACTCCCCCTGGGGTCACATCAGAGGGGTGCCTTCTGGTCAGGAGTCGTGAGATCACAGCAAATCTACTGCTGACAATACCCAAGCAGCTATGACATGACACAAGCTCTCCATTACAACCAAAACCACCTGCATGAGAGGGTATATAGTTTAACCACATAATACATCTCCAATGAAAGTCTCTCCTATCCATCACCTTTATAAGCTTTTTGAAGTTTCTTAAGAATGAAAGCAAAAAAAAATTTCACCAGACAAGAATATCATGTTCAGAGCTGGTGAAAATAAATGCTCTCTTTCTGTTCCTTTTTTTGTCCAGCACTTATGTGGTGCATCGTAGTAGAACAAGCACAACCAGCAACACTTGGTTGCACAAGGAAGCTGAAGGATACTGGATCAGCTCTTGGTTGGCTGCCTGGCTTCCTCTGAGTTAGAGGCAGGCTCCAAAGAAAACACTTTGAAGAGTTCAGAAAGACTACTGTGAAGAAAAAGATCATATGTAATAGTGTCTTCTACCCACTGTCAAACAGTAATAAGCCCAAACCTTTGGAAATGCAAGTCACTTATCTTCAGAAGACTACAGGAGAAGCAGTGCTTTTTGGAGGAAACATGAAAAAGCAACCTGGCAAAACTCATACTGTGTCCATCCTGCTGACACATGCCACACAAGAAATAAAAAGGAAAAGAGTCTGATCTTCTTACACTCTGACCTGGCTGTTTGACTATATGCTGTACAAAACATAGTCAAACACCCAGAAATGTTACAAAAACAATGTTAGTGTTCTGGCTTGTATATACAGAGGCAGAGGAAATCAAGAATTATGGCTGAAACTCCAGCCTCAACACATACAGTTATACTCAAAGACTTCTTTTAAAACACTTGGGATGTTTATATATTTAGGAGTATATGGGCCTACTTAATTATAAGAAATCCATCCAAATCTGCATTTCCTGATTTAGCAAGCTCCTAAAGTTGTTGGGTGTTTTTAATTTCATTTTTGTGTAATTTTTTTTTCCACACAGATAATCAGATGACTAATCAACATCGGGGGTTAGCTACTGTCATTGTTTCTTCACTGAAAGCATGTAAAGACGCAGATTTAAGTTCTTCATACATCATACATTGGGGGGGAGGGGAAGGGAAACAAACCCCAAACCAGGATCAGTTGAATTTGGTACAAAACTCCATTGATTTTGCTGGAGCTGAGATTTTCCTGTCATCCAACAGCAGAACAGGGAATGAGACCAGGTCTTTCTTTTAATCTTTTCTTTCTATCTTGCTGTGCCAATATCTTGATATTTGACTCTGTTGCTAGTGTTTCAACCAGCATGAGTTTCATTATCATAAAAATTCTTATTTTAAGGGCACTATTAATTATTATTGTTACTATTATTTAAGTAAAAATCCATTTTGCAATAACTGTGAAATTGCATCATTGTTCCCCAGCCCTTCAGATCTGAATGTTACTAGGCAATCCTTGAATGACCATTCTCATTCACTTTAAACAAGAAATCTTTCTCTGCAATGCTACAGCTCTTGCTTTTGATCATTTCTATAACTGATGGCTTCTGAAAATTTCCAAAGTAGGATTAAGTAACAAAAACAGTGAACCTCTGGGTTCAATATCTATTGAGAGAGACATCTTCATGCCTTATCAACTTCAATCTTTCGAACAGAACATGGTGTCACTTCACTGTTAAGTCATCCTCTGCATTCTAAATTTGATTAATGAAAGCTGTTTTCTTCTATCAATGATCAAAGCTTCCATTAAAACTAAATGGCTTATGTAAAATTAGATGAAATTGCAATCCGTAGCCTCAAACAAAACCTCCAAAGGTGCACGTGCACACACACACATACACACAGACACTCACACACACCACCACCTTTTAAAATGTTTCTAGCTGGCTGATATCAGAGCAGATCTGTGGATATCTCAAATCTGATATGATCATACTGAAATTGGACACTTCATAAAAGGGCTTAGAATGAGCAAATGGGAACATGTGGCCCAACTCTCCTCTCACACTCATATCAGTGCAAATTAAGACTAACACTGGATTAATTTTTTTGACAGTTGAAGAAGGTGTATGAAAGAATCCAGTTTCAGGGAACCCAAGGCTTTTGCAAATTTGTGTTTAGCCCGACAAAACATTTCAAACAGGAAAGCATTTTTGACATTCTGCTCAGAAAGCATTTTCATTTTGAAACTAAATTTTTTTAACATAAAAAAGCATTAAATAAATCAAAAGTAAACCCAAACTTTATGGATCATTCTTTTGTCCTTTCTGCAAATGAGAAAATCTTACATCAAGTTGTCAGTTCCATTTCTGTGGTGAAAAAAAAATAAAGGCAAACAGATAATTTACTATAGTGCCCAAGTCAGTTCAACACCGTCCTGACTGTACAAAAGTAATAATGCACTCTCTTTCCATGGATCGATTTTGCTTAAACCCTAAAATCATTTAATATTTTCAGATTGTTTCATTTCACAGATCAGAAATGACCTCCAGCAAATATGGTAAATTCCTTAAAGATTTCTTGCATTTAAACAAAGGAAATTACAAGGAGCTTTACAGAAAACTCATACTCATGAGCCCTGATTAAAGACAATGGATTCCCACTTGCAGTGAGTACACTTTTCATTGCTTGAACAGCACAAAGCAGTAATGTAAGGTATACTCAGTTCATTCCTATTTATCTTCACTTTAATTTTCTATCTCCCTCCTAGGAAGGTTCAAAGGGGTCTTAACATACACTGTGAATCAAACCCTAAGTTATATTGCCATTTATGCTTGCAACAACCTTTCAATAATATGGTAATGAATGTTTTCTTGCAAATAGAGCTCAGTGCACTCAGCCAGACCTTATTGACCTGCAACTGCAGCTCTGACAGACTACTTAATGTTTCACATCTGGCTAAAGGGGAGTTAAAATGGCAATCCTTGAGCTAACTCCTTTTGAGTTGAAATGACAATTCATTTTCTCTACTCGAGAACAGAAGCAGATGCTTCTACCAAAAACTGTGCCAGCTATGAGGGCAGGTTTTGTGATGGGCCCATCTCTGCAACTACCTTACTACTACAGATAGTTTATTTACTCCATGTTGACAGCTTTCAGACTTTTTCAGTCTAAGGCTGGTTTGAATTGGTAACAAAAAAGTAAACCATTGAGTATGCAATTTTTTTCCAACTGAGCTTTTTAAAATCTTCATAAGACTATAAGTATTACTAAATTCTAGCCTTAAGATTTTTCCTCTTAGCTTAAATTCCAGTTCTGGTAAGATATAATTTTCATGCACTGACGGTTTGTTTACAGGAGGCTCACTGTGATGGCCTGGCCCTCTTAGTAATAATAATAATTAAAAAAACTCTAAAAAGGAAAAATGTGTATGCCCAGCAGCTTACCAGGGAATCACACAACATTCTTGTTTACTGAGGAGTTGTTAACATACAGGATTGATGTTATGTGTACACATACACACACACTTTGCCTTGTTCACTTGAGCAATCTTCAATACTGTTGTGACTATTTATCACTTGACAGCCAAGACTGCATGATGTGGCCAGACAGCTGATCCAGTGTCCTCTAAAGTCAACAGAAATATTCCCACTCTTTGAAGGATTACTTCTTGATTTTTTTTTTGTCTTTGTAAAGTATTTGGTACTTTACATTCTATGCTTAGTCTTCCCTGAAAGACAGACTTTTTAAGGGTTAAATAGCCCATGAACCGCAGCATGGACTGCTCTCTCTGATGTTTGAAAAGCTGGTAAAATAACTCCTCCCATTGTGATTTCATTTCCTTAGTTATCTATCTATCTAGGTTAGACTGATAGATAGCTATCCAGATTAGACAAGTAGATATCTAGGATGGGGGAAAGGAGAGAGTAAAAATATCAGTCCTAGATGGACAGGATGGATTGATGGCATTGTTATTGGCTAAGTATTTGTTTAGTTTGGGCACAGGAAAAACACTTAAAAATCCTCTCTGTCTTTGATGGAAAAGTTGAAGAATGACCATGGCTTCAAGATGTTAGTTGGCTTTTACCAGACAAAATGCCTATTGAATATTGTCGTCACACAGATAAGTCACTGAGAAAAAGCAGGAGTGAAGTCATAAGGATGAGTTATGTCTTGCCAAGTCTCGTAAGGAGAGAAAGGATACTGTCAGGCCATCGCCGTTAACAAGTTCTCAGCCTTTTCCCGCATGCTGTGAAGGACTAGGTCATTGTGTT
>VYZW01034080.1:6639-18851 GCA_013401315.1 Balaeniceps rex | reverse complement strand
GCAAAACAAGGTTTTTAATGGGAATAGCAATTGACCCTTGGCAGTCACAGTGTTAAGGGTTGCTGCCGTAGTATTAAGTTACATCTCTGTTCCCTGGGCAGGCTCTTACAAGTTATGTAACAGCAACCGTTTCAGGATTACTCAATCCCCTTACCTAACCCTAATTGCATGCTGGACTTGTGGCTCCCATAATAGTTCTCCGCTATTGCCATGCTCAGAGAAGAAGTCAGTGACACCACCAAACCCAGATCCTGCTGCCTGCACAGACCAATAATGTTCTGCTTACTAGTACCACCCACCCTAAGGGACATTATTTTGTTTTTCCTTCTCTCCTTTCCTAGCTGGCAACCAATTCCTGCCCAAAATGATCTACTCCTGGAAAAAATCTGCACAAATAATAGATGCATAAACTACAGGTACAGTACGTACTGTACTTCATTTCTTGGCGTTTGTGTGAGACAGCCACCCAGCTGGAGAAGGAAAGAAAAAGACATATTAAAACATGTGATACAAGGCTACGTTTTCACTTGGGTTTTCTGGCAATCATCTGCACGATAGCAGCAGATCTTGAGTGTTCTTTGTATCTCACATGGTCTTTAATATGCAGAACTTGACAGTATCCAGGCCAACATTTCCAAACCTGTCTACCTGTAGTTAGGCAAGCAAAAATCTGGTTTAACTTGTCTCAGTGTTGTGCTTTTTCAGACAGCAAATCATCTGATGATCCCTGTTAACATCTTCTTGGTATCACCTTTCAAAGATAACATCTTACCAAACTTTCAAAGATACAGGGCAGCTGTGCCTCACTGTTTTCATAATCAGGAGATTATGTGACTACTGATTACTAGTAGTAGCACTCCAAAGTCCTTGATCTGGCTCAGAGTCCTCTTTTACCAGCTGATGGGCAAGCAAGTCTTGAGAGGCAGTTTTCTCCTGAAGAAAAATAATTGTTCCTATCCAGGGAAATCTGGCTCACCACTTTTAACTCTTCCAGTTCATCTTGTAAAACTTTTCCCCAAGGGGAAAAAGCCACCTGCTACCAGATTGCCCAGTGCGAACCCAGGTCACCGACAGTGCAAAGACAAGGATTCAAGGAGGAACAGACTCTCTGCCATCCCATGGACCTGTGTTCATCTAAAAGCAACTGCCTTTCAGTGGAAACGTGCCTGCAGGAGAAATAAAACCCACACAGTTTCACATCTTGTCTGCAGAGTCATCTCACTGGCAAGTCAGACTGGATAAGGGATTTAGCTACCTTGTGGTGTTCAGTATGTCATACGACAGATGGAGATTTCTCAGAAATCTCTCTGGCACGGTTTCAGCATAGGAAATATCTGTGTGAAAGGCAATGGATACGTTAAGAAGTTAAAAGGTCTCCTAAGCGGTGTGCTCTAACAGATTTGGTTGTTAATGAGGCAAAAGGCAGAAAAGGATGTGGCATGCTGAGAACATACTGTTACCTCTCCTGACTTGAAAGTTAGCCTCACTCTGAAGTTCCTCCTAACTTGCAGATCAATCCAGCAGAAGGAAGATTTGATTATGGAGATGGGCAAAGCAGGATAAAACAGTATTTGCTCACTGTTCAAAAGCTTCTTTCCCAAAAGCATTTTGCCTGAAAACATACTCTTTTCCTTTCCCTCTGTTCTCAATTTTCCTCCTTCTTAATGTTAGCCCTAATTTTGATACTTCACCCTACATACATTTGGCCACCTTTATTGTTTTCTTCCTCACTCTTACCATTTCCTGCACAACATGCTGTGCGAGTGGCAAGACCCCGAAGGTGCTGCTGGATATATATTGCACAGTGCTTAACCTATGAGGCAATTCACATATATCATTTTTTCTCTGGCACATCTGGCAGGAGAAGGCTTCTTGTTCCTGTGTACTCAACACATCAAATGAGATACCTATACAGCATTGTGGTGATAGCTGTGCATTTCTACATTAATCAAAAAATGACAACTGAAACATAAAAAGGAGTAGATTTTAGGTAAGTGAGATTGACTGTAGGTGAGCAAAGTGGTAACTGGGAAAAGCTGGGTCAAACAAGTATCCTCTGCTTTTTATTCCTAGTATCAGCATTAGTCATTTTAATGAATAATTCCACATTTCATCTTTTTTTTTTAAAACAAACTGTGTCATAATGCAGAGCTACATGATCTTCACAGGTGCAGTTGTATCAATAGCCTTACAGCTTACTCTCAACACTTTCACTGTTTTTGTGGGATACATGTATATGGGCTGCATATATTGTAGTCAACTGTGACCTGTGGATTTGCATCAGTAAGCATATTAAAAGGACAGCCTGTATTTGGAGCAAGAGGGTCTGCACTGTCTCTGCATCCATGGTCAGCCAGTTGCACAAAGTACTCAGGATTACGATTGCCTCAGTGGGTAGTCGGAGCCAGAAGGGCACACTCTGTTCTAGTCGAAGTATAATAGTGGTATAGTGGTATAATTGTATAATAGTAGTATAATTGTGTAACGATTAAGTTAGACAAATGTAACCAGCTGAAAACATAATAGTGTCCCTTTCCTGTGTCTCTGATAATTTTCTGCAGTGAGTAGCTGGGCAAATTATTGATCTATTCGATCTAACACTATTGTGTGCTCACAAATTGCCTAAGGCAGGCTTCCATTTCATCAGCAAGCCCATTATTTAAACTGCAAGATGAATTCATAGATTACACAAGATATTCCCTGGAAATACATTGCTTTCGACATTTGCTATTCATAAATCTCCTCTTGGTTAGCTAAATCCTGTGATATGACTTCAGTTGCCACAGTGAGTAACTTACTTTTAGAAACAAGATGAAACTGGAATAAGTCCGACAGCTTTAGGTTTTTCACAAGATCAAACACAAGCCTTTGCATGGAAATAGAGCTGTACCTTCGTTACAAGGCTTTCATTCCCTATAAAAAGTTACAGAAGTATACCTTTTATGGAGTGGTGATAGTTTCCATCAGTCAAAGGTTTATATCACTTGAACTACTCCAACACAAAGTAAAGGCACTAAGCTACTTGGTCAGTCACTGAGAAAAATATGGTGAGCGGGAACATGGATAGTAACCACAAATTAGAGTAATCTCTGCAGTACAAAGACTGGGGCCACGTGCCTCACTGCAACACAGCAGGGCCTGGACCCCAGCTGGGACCTTCAGGAGCTACTAAAATACACGTAAGACACAAAGAACACGGAGAAATCTGGCTTGGTACTAATGAGCGATGCTGAACAAGCACTAAGTGACGTCTGCCTGAGGGCTGCTGATGTAAGGTGGGTGCTGCAAAAATCCCCGCACCTGCCACCAGATCAACACGCATTTGCTCTGCCGCTGTCTGCAATACAAAGCTCAGTATGTTAAAGAGAGCAGGGGCTAATGGAAAAAGCAGTTGAGTTGGAAGGGGAGAGGGGTTTTGAACTTAAGCTGTCTGCCATAAGTGACATTATGGTCACTCACAGGTGCCGGTGGTGACAGCCCCGGATAAGGAGGGCAAGATACTCAGATTCTTTGTTCTCATTCAGACAAACTTCTCTTGGTTCCAAAGGAAGTTTGAGTGGAAACTGGATAAGGTGCCTGGTATTTTGCTTAAAGCTATTAGAGCTGGAAATAACCTACCAGGTTGTTGGGGAACACTATAACATGTCTATGAAGTTTTTATCAAAACTACACAGAAGCAAAGGAGATACAGGAAGATACTCATCCCCCATGAAAGATTAATCATAACCAAATCTTCCAGAGCTTGTTCCTGCTGCTGATTTCATGTCTGCTGTCTCTGTGCTTACAAAAGGATTAGTAAACTCCTGTGAGACAGTACCAATCTCCATGTCTATATGCTGCTTCTCAGCAGCATTACTTCATAGCGTAGATATCTACTGTCAACCAGAAGTACTGGCCAGCCCACGAGACAAACACAGTAGTCAGTCACTAGCTGATTGCAGACATCTGTTGTGCTCAGGAGCAGCGTTCAGCAGTGTTTGTATTAAAAAGTTTTTGTGGCTAGACAGCAGGACTGACTTGCTCAGAGCTTGGTTACGGTAACAGTCCCCCAAGGCAATGACGCACGGCTTGAGAGAGGAAGCAGGTTCTCTGATTTACAAACCATGCTCCCCCTCTTCTCTGCCAAATAACTTGAGTGTCTAATTGCACCTTAAAAAGGGGGCGAACTGTAAGAAAAAACAAACTCACTTATGAATAAGTGCTGATTGTAGCTTACAGAGCCCATGTATTTGTTTTTTGGCTGTCCTACTTGCACTTTATGTGTTTAGCTACTGTCCTGGGCAGGGGACTGTGTGTATCACCCCAGGACTGGTCCTAAAACGGCCAGGGATCCAGGGAGACGGGGGTTTCCTTAGTCCTTCTGCGAACAAGCAGAGTGTGGTGGTGGCACCATCCTTAAGCAGGTAGCACTGTATCCTCTGTGACAACAGAGTATACCTGGCCCGTGGAGGGGCTGGTCTTTTCAGAGCTGGTATTTCCCTAACACTACCTTCTTTCCTAAACAACAGCAATATCATACAAGGTTTCCCCAAGACTCCAACAACTGGCTTATTAAGTGGTCCAAATTTCTGATATAAGTTGAATTCATGGAAATTTGAGTGTTCTCACCACGGTCACTGGCTTATTTTGCTTTTGAGGTGCTGTGAAGAAACTTTACAACTTGTCCCTGTCTTTCTATGCTGGTATTAAGCTGATGAGCTATGGCTCAACACTTTTCCCTGGTGTTTCTCTAAGGATTTGATATGGCAGCATCAGAGAAGGCCCTTCCTGACACAGTAAAGCTGGCAGAGATAATCAGTTTTCAAAATATTAATTTACTTTGAGAACCCAAAATAAAGCGTAAGAGCAAAGAATGGGGTTCTGCAACATGATCTAAAAGCTATGGAAACTAGTGACAGTCACCCTCTAAACCTCCATCGCCAGTAACCCTTCACACTCTCAGGTTCAGAGAAGAGCTAAAGTAGGTCTGAATTACCAAAGATGGCAAAAGCATAAGAGAAATTATCTGGCATACTTAAACTTTTTGGCCAAAAATCTGTTGCAGCAAGCTCAGTTTCTGCATAAGTATTTAGCAATAGAAATCCAAATGCTGGTAGTCTTGCTTGTATTATTTGGATTTTCATGAATACTGGTTTTGCCTGTTCAGCATTCATTGTTCAGGGGGTGGGATCTGTTCTCTACATTTTTGTCTCTGACCGGACTGCTGAAAGTTTCTAAGCAAATTAATTATTTGTGCTTAAGCACCCTTTTTCAGTTATAGGTACAAGTGAAGAACTGACATTTCTCAAACAGTGACATGAAAAAGGAAAAAAAAAGATTCTCTGTGTGAACATGGTCAAGGGAGAGAATTACAGACAAATTGAATGCTGGAATGTGAACAAATATTCTCCAGCTTTGTGTTTGCAGCAATCAGGCATCTCTCACTACAAGAAGGGCAGTCATTCCAGGATGAAGTGAAAGGCTCTCAGGTTTAATCTTTCTGTATTTCTGTGCCAAACAGGTTTACATAGTTTGGACAACTTTTGAATAAGCATCAGTCTTTTGAATGCTTATCTAAGACAAACTTCGGAAAACTTTCAACTGCCTCTATTGGAACTAATTAATCCCTTGAGCTAAAGCCAATGCAGCTGGGTTTATGCAATTTTCCAGGAAGAGAATTATTACATAACAAAAAAAATGTTTATCAATGCATTTTTAAGAAAAAAGGTAGGATGACTTATTTAATAGAATAAGTCCCTGCTTTTGAAGCTACGGTCATAACAAACATTATATTCTATGGGGTCAAGTATTAGACTAACAGGTGACTGCCCATACATGAACCTGTCCTTTCTGAAATCAGAAGTGCAGGCTCCAACTCTCATTGCACCCTATCTAAAATTACATAACACAGGCAAAAATGATGGTTTCCTTCTACTTTCTCTTGGAACCTTTTCTCAGGAGAAATCACATCTTTCCCAATGCCTAAAAAGCCAAAGGGAGGCAAACATAACAGCTTTTTGAGAACGCCAAAGCTCCATTTACTTTTCTTCTGCCGGTACTAATCAACGGTGAAGGATTTTACCTCAGAGCCTCTGATTCTACATTTACTTCTACATCTAGTGCAGTTCCCTTATTCGGCTTCTTTGTCAGAGCAACCCACCTCACTACACAAGTGCTAGAGAAGTCATTTACTGAGTGCATGAATGAGATTCAGAGCTGAGCTGCAGGTGTTTGTGTGGACTGGAGTGCTCCTTCCAAAGAATAAATGTGTTTTCTTGACAGCTTCCCCACACTTTCTTTGCTTGTAAAGCTGGGGAACGGGGGAAATAAGGGGTGAGTGAGTCAAAAACATGCAGAGTTGCTCAGAAGATATCATATCTAATTATACAGCAGAAACTGGTTTTCATTCTGCAGTGGAAAGGTAGCAAAATCTTCCCCATATTTCTCACAAAACTGAGTTGTTCCAGTCTTTGATTTTGTTTGAATTGGACCTCAGTTTAGTTTTTCATCCCAAATGCTTTCAAGTCAGACGGAGAATGGACTTTAACCCCAACATATCTGGCTAATGTATTTACCACCAGGCTGTGGTTTTCTTCATTGGTCTTGTTTCTGTACTGGGTTCAATGATGTGACCAGTTCTAACACCAGCTGTTCCCCATTGCATCATTTTCTTCTTATCTGGTGATTATTGTATCTACACTTGTTTGTGATGTAAAGACAGACTTCCAAAATCTTGTGGCTCAGGTATGCTTACATAAATGCATACTCATGCCACTACCCTCCTCCTGAAAAAAAGAATTTTAAAAAAATTAAATAACATGTGTCTGGAAAAACAAATAATTTACAAAAGAAAGTTTCAACTTTGTGAATTCTTCCCCTCTGTTTTATGCCCTTTTCTTATCTGTCATCATGAAGTACATCATTGTCTACCACATTTCATGAGATTTCATTTACCTCAGGAGAAATCCCAGTGCTGTTTTTATTTCACTTTGATTCAGGCAGAACTGACTTTTTTTTACTATTTTCTTCTTGTTCTGGGCAAGTGAAGGCCCACCTTGATGAAAAGATTTCCTCAAAGTCACATTGTTGGTCAGGGCCAGAGCAGAGCTTAGAGCTGAGTCTCAGGTATGGGCACACAGACCTTGTTGGGTGAGAGAGGGTGTCACCTGTCAGAGCACACCTATTCACTTTACATCCTTGCCCAGCCGTATTTTTTCATGTAGGTGTCAGCTACCTCCCAGTGACCTCAGGGTGAAAGACTGCAGCCATGGGTGCTGATGCGGTGGTGAGTCACTCACACTCGCTCAGCTGGAGGCTCACACCCTGCAGCATCCCTGTTTTCCCTTACCAGGCTCTGCTGCCTCCCACGGGCCAGCTCTTGTGCAATTCCAGATGAGACCATTTTCTCTTTCACAGTTTTTTTCAATGATCAAAATCAGAGATGAGTTAAAAAAAATAAAAAGCAAGCATAGCCTTTGGGACTTTTCTGGAAACTGGACATCCCCTTGCTATTAGAAGTGCTTGGTTGTTCCTTTCTAATAGTAACTAGTTTTGTTGTTTTTTTTTTTTAATCAAGTACTTACTATTGTATTCCAAACCAGATCTGAATTTCAAAACAAAAAGTTCATGGATGCTCATCTGGAGGACAAGGATATCTCTAGGCCAGAATGGGGTTTTTACCATGGGGTTTTTACCACAGGACTGATGAAAGCTTCAGGTAGGTGGATAGTTTGATACATTCTGGAAAAGCTCTAAACTTCCAGATGTTTATCTCATCCAAGCTCCAAACCTTTCACCCCCATCTTATTTCATATCGTTTGTTTCCAGTGCTGCAGTGAGTATGTATCTTCATGATATATTATGAAAAAGTGAAGGTAGGTTACAAAAGACAAATACAATTCTGGTTTTAGCAAAGACCTCTGATCGCAGGCATAGACAAAGTAGAAGGAGATTAATGGAAGTTACCCTTTCCTTGGACTCACCCCTTTGAAACTGCATGATTTATGCAATGTCGCATATACCCTGCATCTCTGCTATGAACTAATACGACATTCACATGACAGCAAAGCTCAAATTTAGCCCTTAAAAAGCCTCTTGCTGAGGTCTGAGATGACGTGAGGGGAGTAAAACCTCTCTAATGCTTAAATCCTCCTGCTGCTTCAGAACAGTCAGCACCTCATTAGCCTTAGCTCCTTGTTTGATAGGAAATGTCAGCTCACCACAGGAAATCTCCTACACCCAATGGCAGGAGCATCTGTCTCCACCTAGTGTTCATCCATCTGCATTTGTACTTGGCTGCCCCGTCAAGGAAATCGCAAACCGAGAAGGGAAAGCAAGGGAAACACTTGCTCACTAAAACGGCATCCTTCTCACCCACGAGATGTCAGAATTACGTGTTTGCCACAGTCAGAGGTAGAAGCTGACATATAAACCTGCTGGTGAGCTGCCAGGGCATTCAGCACTCTCACCTTCGTCTTGTGCTAAAGGAGTGGGAAGTGACAAAAATGGTTAGAAATTCTTGTCTTTTTAACAGTATTCTTCTGCCCATGACCAAAGTTACATTCAGGTTCTTTCTATTGTTTAATGCTGAGGGAATTTCTTAGTATGAGAAGTGAAATGTTTAATTGAGGAAAAATATCGTGGAAACATTTATAGGAATACTTTCCACTGTAACTCCCAAAGTACTGGATAAGAGTTACTCAACTCGCCTCACAACGTGACTGTGAAGAAGAGAAATGTCACACCCTCTGTGGGTTGTGAAACCAAGATAATATTCCCCCCAAAACTTCTGGGTGATTTGAGGGCATTTGAAGTGAAACCAGGGACAGACTACCACCAAGGTAACCATTCACTCCAGAGGCCCAGCTTTTTGCTGCACATCTTGCCTGATCATTTATAAGAAGAGAAATCTGTGTACAAAATGCAGGATAATCATTTTGCACTGGTAGAAGCAGAACTTGAAGGGGGTGGTAGGCCACACAGGCACTTTTGGAAGAGGAGTCCCTTCAAAACATTTTCAGGGCCCTAGAGGGACCTTCAGGTTGCCCAGCTAGAATGGGACCCAGCCTGGACCCCACTACTGAAGAGGTACTGCTGAGGCTAAGCTGAGCTGTCAGCCACAGAGACAGTGTCCTGAGAAACCCAGAATGGATATAAATAGAAATTCTTAGTTTTAAAATAAGAGGTAGAAGAAAGATCCTGCAAGCTCGATATATAACAGAGTATATTAAGAGCCTTTTTGGGAGCTATGGTCTTAGACTTCATAAGGTCTCTCTAAATTCTATAAATGCTGAAATAATCACTGGCTGAAGGCAGTTAAGCCCTAATCTCCATTTCTTAACGCTTCTATATTTCAGTAAGTGGAACCAATTCCAAAATCTCAGAGAATAATTTGAATGTCAGTGGGATGAACCCAAATCATTTTGGTGAAAGCCAAGAGAGGCAAGCAAGGAAGTCATGGGGCTCCAGCATGTGGTTAGTACTGGTACGAGCTTCCAATGGCTTAGTATTGTCTCTAGGCAAAACAGATTTACAGCAGCGTTAACACGTTCATGCATTTCAGTTTTCCCATCCCACATCTGACCGCCTTCCTAAAACATGTTAACCCATTGACACACAGAGGATACTGAGGGGTGTAAAAATGTGAGGGACCCAGGCTGCCTCTCATGATGGGGACAAGAGAAGAAGGAAGCAGAGAGGACCTCAGCAGGAAGAAGGAATTTAATACCAACAGATTGTCTGATCTGTGGGAACCTATCAGACCTTCAGGGAGTTCCTGAAGTGCCAGGGTATGGGGAAGTGGTGCATGGGATGCTCCTGGAAGAGGTGTGGGAGTGCAAGGAACTCCAACTCCAGCTTAGAAGCAGCACCAGTGCGAGACTCCAGGAAACAACACTATTTCATATTCCTTGTTTTATTTGAGAACTTGCTTTCTTTTGTTCATACTCTGTTTTCTAATGCTCGACAGCTTCTCCCTTATTCTGAGGACTCATCTCAATTATAAGCTCCACCACTGAGTTCTTGCTGACCTCCAGTTAATAAGAACAAGACAAAGACCACCCATGATCTGACTCATGCAAATACTGCAAGCGCTGCTGATATTGAAAATGTCAGTAAGTGAAAATAGGTTAAAGCTGTCTGTAGAAAGAAGAGAGGCACTGGGATAGCAATATTCAGCATTCGGCATTTCATGTAAATGTTGTTTTGGTATTCCACTGCTCCCATCTGTCTACCTTGCCATTGCTCTGAAAAAAAAAGGACTTTGTGTTTAGATTTTGAAAGAGACTTTGCTGGAACAGTTTCACCTTGATGAGGAACTCTTCTAGTTGGCATTACGTGTGTCAGGAGGTATAATTTCCCCAGGGCGTTAGGGGTGAACAAGAATGTGAACATAAGTTTTTCAATGTACAAGGGCTGAGTTTAAACTTTACAGTAAAACCAGGTGAGTTTTTCATACTTCTGAATTTCACAATGAGAGTTTCCCATGGTACGAATCATTAATGGGCATACTGCAAAAGAAGTTCAGTTTTGGTTAACTGTCCAAAAGCTTGGATGCATTTACCAGCCTCCCTGGTTGGGAAATAGGCAGATATTTTCATCAGATCTGGATTTCCTGACTGTATTCCAGGGATCTTCTGTCTCAGCCAGCTCAGAAATGGTACAAAAAGAGTTACTGGAGTGTTTCAATATTCATGTAACTAGTTGACAACAGACAGATGGGTGCAACTTATGATGTATTTTATTATCATTATTATTATTACTACTACAACTGGTATTAGTTGTGTGTTTATATACATCTTCCAAACTCCTAAATATTTGAGCTCTGGAGCAATTCTTATTTTTGCTGAACTACATTACCCCTTTCTAAGCAATAACAATAGTTCTGTTGAGTAGGCAAATACATACTTGTGGGTATACGCATAATTTAAAGTGAATGTTCTGCTCAGGAATGGGACTGAAGTGGCAGGCATTAAGTCCTGTATAAATTCCCAGAATAGTAAAAGCACTTGTAGTGGCAATGATTTATCATACTACCAACATACCTCTAGTCTGTTCTTGTGGAACCATCCTTAGCTATGAGAAGACAGTCCAGTTTCTGTGGCAATTCAACTCTCAGCTTCTTCGCTGAAGCTTCCAAGAAAGTTGTTCTAGAGGAAGAGATGCCTGATGTGGTTTTGGATGTGAACACTGATAACAGCAAAAATGGTTACAATGGTAGCAGTTACTTTTGAGCAGTTTGGGTACTGAGAATTTCACAGTGCCTCTTCCTTCAATTGCACCTACATTCAGCTTACTAATTCGACATTGTGTCAATTTATGCAGACCATCTTCAGACAGCTGCCATTTTGAATAAACTGAAGTTCCAATTGCTTGAGTAGCAAGGGTACCATATAACCGTCATGGGTTAGCTAGGATTTTAGGACTTAAGTAGGGAAATGCCAAATTACAAACCTCTCCCAAAATTCAAAATTTCTTTTAATCAGTAATGATGCCACAAATCAGTAATCTGCTTAGTACTTAAGTATGTTGCATATGGCTTTTACTACTTACATGGTAACTCTTCTGTCCTGTAATGCAGGCATGAGACTCTGAATAAGCTTATGTGGGATATATGAAGGCAGACTCTGACTCAAGAGCAGCTCACAAAATAACAACTGGAAAGAACAATGATCTGTGGAAATTCTGCCCAGATCTATGAAAACTGCTAGGATCGCTTTTCCCAGACTAATGAGCCCTGGGCAGCAACAGCTTGAAATGTTGAAACCAAGAGCATTTTTGAGGGAGGACATTTTAGAAGAATGTCTTGAAACTGCATTTTGTAACTGCAGAGAAGTGGAGTCTTTGTGTGTAGGTTGAGGCTGTTGGAAGTAGGATGCATCTCACCTAACTTCAGCCATCTTCAAGGAACATATTTAGTCTAAACTGGTCATTTATGTTTCCTCTGTCATCAATGGAGAGAGACAAGTCTATATTTAGCCTGTATGAAAGACTTCTTGGTGCCACCTATTTTAGGATATGAAGCACTATCCTTGTAGGTGTCAATCATTCTCCACTCAATAGCACCTAGACAACTAGATTAGACAGGATACTTATCTTTTAAGTATCCTGACTAAAGTTAGGGGAGACAAATTCTCCTTTTCCATCTCCCAGGAAAGGATACTGAGTATTCACTCCAGAACCTGCGCATAGACTGCAGTTTTATTTCTGTCTGTGTTAAATACTTTGGCTTTGGT